>RPOG01003049.1:0-73672 GCA_008086565.1 Thalassoma bifasciatum | reverse complement strand
GAAGGATGACGGGTCCAGAATCAGTAATCCAGAGCAGAACGACTCTGTGCTCAGCTCTCAGTCTGAATCCTGTTGCTTCTGCTTGACATGCCAAATCAAATCAAAGCTAAATCCACTGGCCCCTGTCCCTGAACCAGAGCGCGTTGATGTCATCGCTCGGCCTTTAGCAGTCTGCTCACAAAAGAGAGCGAAAACCCATTTGACGGAGGGCGACTCCCAACTAATTTTTGGCCACTTTCAGCTCGGTGACACAAAATGTGAGGTCAGATGTCCGTGACTTGCTTTCAGGATGCGGCTGAGCTGTTAAAGGTTAACATACCTCAGAGACGACAGGCTTGCAGTAGCCAGCGCCAAACACCAGGTTCTCTACAGTCATGGCAGATGGGTCGCTAGCACTCTCTGGTGAGCCTTTCCCCAGCCAAGAGCCCTTCCCTGTACGTGCAAAGCTGCAGAAAGAACAGGACACACGCAGAGACAAAGCATGAGTGTGTGTGAGTGTGTGATTTTGTGTGTGTGAGGGAAGACAGATAAGCAGGGAGACAGAAGCTGCTACGATTCCAATCAATCAAGAGCTGAAGTCATCTGTGTAATGCTCGGGTAAAGAGTGACTTTATGGTATTGACAGCTGAATTAATCAGGTAAGTGTTTGGAAAAGTATCCGTTTCAGTAGCTAATGGGCACACCTTATGTAACCGCCAAAATAAACACGTAGGAGGAAAAGGCTGAGCTAGCGGTCCCCTCACCTTCTGTTCGGCTCCTGTGGGAAATTGTACAAACTGATAGTCTACAAGGAACATATAACAAATGCTTATATAAGTTACATTTTTAAATGAGCCATACTGATGAACTAATGAGGCCTGTCAAGCTTTCAGACTGTCAGAATACAGAGTTGGTGTGAAATACATGATTACAGTTTAGAGCTATCATTGGTTCCCTATACTTCCATGCTAAATTCATCCACAAAAAAAACGAAAAGTAGACAGTCAAACTCAACGAATGCAAATGAGCCATCTTAAAAGAAGTACTGGTAAACCTACTGTTTCAAAGTTAATCAAAAGAAGGTTATGTATTCTAGCTCTGCATATGCAGTGTAGAAACATGTAACTAATAGCTGTACCTTCTAAAAAATCTTAGTTGGCCAATGAAAGCGAACAAAACCTCCCAGTGGTTAGCTTGAAACCATAGACTGTGTAAACAATTGACGCCAGGACAGTCGTTTCTAACTGAGGTCTCCACAAAAACTGCTCCCCTTGGTGGCTGGTTGCAGTATAGGTCAAAATCTGTCTCCTAATCCATTCTAGATTAGAGGTGGTAAAATTTAAAAAAGGTATTACACCTTGTAGAAATGGTGATTTGAAGAATTATTTAGCTACATTGTGTTCAACAGGGTATCTGCAGGTTTTGGCAAGTCAAATTGTAGACTTTTTAAGACCTTTTAAATGCCATTTTGAATTAAATTTAAGACCAAAAACACATAAATATGGTTGATGTTTTGGGGTATCCTGCTGTATTACAACCAAATCATAGCATGTGTCACTTCATGAGACTCATTAAAGTTTACTTTTTGACTGTTTATTGAACATAAAAATGCTCATCTGTTAATATCTGTATGTAAAAGTGCAAACCCATAGTCATAGACTGCCAAAATAGGATGCAGATGAATTATATTAGCAGCTTGTAAGACAGTTTTCACTGTAAATCAAATAAAACCAAAATAAAACCAATAAAAATAAATAATAAACCAATAAAACATTAACAATTCCTGCCCTGACAAACTTAAGACCTTTGAGTAAATTATTCAAGGCCAGCATATAACATTTTAATAAATGTAAGACTTTTTAATACTTTTCAAGCATGTGCAGGAACCCTGGTTCGAGTCCTCTTTTTTTTCTGAGGAGTTTGTTTTTCATTAGTTATCAGACGTCAAAAACCGGGGTTAAAAGTTTATTTTACAATGGTTAACAGCTGCCATTCGTGTATAGATTTTTATTGGGGATATGAAAGGATTGTAAAGAGATGATGTCCAAATCATCTCTTTAAAGTCTATGTCATCGTAAAGACAAGCACGCATTTTAGTTTCTTTCATTCCGACGAGTTTTTGCTCTTTCAACTCTGAATTTAAACAGGAAGCAGAATAAAAAATGTGATTGTTCTGTGACTGGTATGCATTAAACCTGGTGGTGGTTAAAGGGTTAAATGATGATAAACAGGAACATATTTCATGTATACAGTACAAATTTGGTACATTATTTTGACATATTTGATTTTGATTGCAGTTTTCTGGATCCTTCATTATGGCCCAGGTGTCAGACTCAGCTCTAAACCTTTGATTTTAGGGGTTTTCTGGTTTCCTGACACAAGTTTATGCGTTGATACTTGATGACCTGTAAGTGTTCATTTTTTGGACTTTTGTCAATGGAGCTAACAGCTATCATCATTCCATTTACATGAAATAACCAATCAGAGCTAAACGATCAGTATAATGAGGACTTAGTGCTATGAAAGTCAGATTAGTTAAAAAACCTCTGTAGCAAACATTTAATTTTCTCGTTGGACCCTTGTCCCATCTGTTTGGCTTTATCAAGTGCAATACCTGGTTCATTTCATTCAAAGCTTCAGTATCTGTTTAACCACCTTTAATGTGCAATACATGTTTTATTAAGTTCACAAAAGTGTAATATCCTCAAACCAACTTGTTTTGTCACATCATTGTGTAAATAATTCTTATCTTATTTCTTATCTTGTACATGGCTATTTTTGGTGCTTATTGTCATTTTTATTGCTTACTGCTTGTTTATTGTTCTCATTGCACACTTGTTTTTTTATTTTATCTTATCTTATTGCTTATTCTTCTTTTATTGTACATTTGTCCTTGTTGCAGGGCTGACAGCATGAGACACACACCTACTCAGCTGTTTACAAGAAGGACCTCTTTGTTAGCCTGTTGGTGTTTTCTTTATTGTTTAAGAGGTTTGTGGTGAGGTTTGGACGAAGGTAAGTTGGGGTTCCCCTACACTTGCAACACTTGCCTCGTACACTCTGTCAGCCTCACTAGGTAAGTGTAGTTGGTGCCACCTCTGTAGTTTTCCTCTTGACAACTTTTAGACAAGACAGCTAGGTTTTTTGTTTTTTTTCATTGAGTTTGTTTGTTTTTGGCACCCTACTTTGTCCAATCCCCACCCTCCCTCCTGGTTTGTTTCTTATGCTGTTAAAATAAAACTTCTGTGTACTAATCACATCAACATTTGACTCCCTGGTTGTTATTTACATCCCTGTTATACTTTGGGATGTAATAGTCCTTCTCTATTTTATCCCTAATTATTTTTTCTATTCCTGTACCATGTGATGAGCAACTAGTAGCACAAAATTTCTCCAACAGGATTATTAAAGTATTTCTGATTCTGATGAAGTATTGTGCGTCCAGTCACTAGGGGGAGCCCTACATGTTATGGATTCATAAGGGATGCCAGTTCTGTCATGTACTGGTTTGAAAATAAGAGTACTTTTTGGTTACACTTTACAATAAGGGCCCCTTAATGAACATTAGTTAATGCATTATTAGGCATTAACTAACAGCTTAACAATGTGTTAAAAATTATTCTAATGTGTTACCTTACATTTACCAACACATTAGTTAAAGCATTAATAATTCTTAATAAGTTAATTAATATGTTATTAAGGAATAAAAGTTTTATATCTTTTTTAGTTATCCTTATGTATGCATTACTCTTATAGCATTTATAATGCGTAATTTAAGGGATACATGTGTTGCACTTTACAATAACGGTCCAGAAAGCATTCAGTAATAGTTAACTATGGTATTTTGTAAAACAATACCTTAGTGCTAGGTCAGGGCTACCTGATGACAAACATTTCTCAAAAATAATTGCTTATTATAATAATGGCCCATCCAGGTAATGATTCATGAATGCATTAGGAAGTTGTTACTTCATATTTATTTATTATAAAGTAACACCATTAGTTAAATAATTCCTAGAGGTATTGTTAAGATTACTTATATATTAATAAATAAAGAGTGATACATATATATGGATACCTAATTACAATATTTAACTTGTATTAATGCATAAAAATGTATTAATTAACTCTGAACAGTGTGGAACAATTCACTGCTTATCAATACATTACCTAGTATGTTAGTCAATGTTAGGTAATGCAATACGATGATTATTAACTCATAATTAAACTGTCAGTTAATGCCTCATAATGCATTAACTAGTGTTGTTGTATTAAAAGACCCTTATTGTAAAGTGTTACCTACTTTTTTAAAGATATTTTTTGGGCTTTTCATGCCTTTAATGTATAGAGGTGGATACAGTAGGAAAGGGGGAGAGAGTGGGGAGTGACATGCGGGAAACAGGCCACAGGCTGGATTCGAACCCAGGTCACCCGTACAGGACCCTTATTGTAAAGTGTTACCTACTTTTTTTTAGGATATTTTTTGGGCTTTTCATGCCTTTAATGTAAAGAGGTGGATACAGTGGGAAAGGGGGAGAGAGTGGGGAGTGATATGCGGGAAACAGGCCACAGGCTGGATTCGAACCCAGGTCACCCGTACAGGACCCTTATTGTAAAGTGTTACCTACTTTTTTTAAAGATATTTTTTGGGCTTTTCATGCCTTTAATGTAAAGAGGTGGATACAGTGGGAAAGGGGGAGAGAGTGGGGAGTGACATGCGGGAAACAGGCCACAGGCTGGATTCAAACCCAGGCCACCCGTACAAGGGCACACCTTAAGATGCGCAACCTAATCCACTAGGCCATCTGCACCCCATTAGAACATTTCTTATTATTTCACAGTATTTATGCCTTCTGTGAATTTAACATCTGTCAGATGTGAGTGTTTAAAAATCTGTACCTGATTAGCGGCTGATGTAAGGCAACCAGTGAAGCATGTGTGGTGACAGATATGACAGACAGGTGGAAGTAGTCGAACATGACCGGGACGTGGTGGTGGAGGCCTCTCCGCGGGTGAAAATGGAGGCTGAGCGTCCGACTACTAATCAGTGGAACAGTCATAATGTCTGCCAGCCTGAGGAGTAAAAGAAGGAAAAAAATGATCATTCAAAAGCACCAGAAAAAAGAAACTAATGCAAAGGATTTTACACCTGACCCCTGACACAGCAGAAAAAACCTATCTTTGTTTAAGGATGTGCACTTATCCCTTACACATCTTTCTCCCTTCTGTGAGACTCTAGAAAGATATCTCTACGGCTGAAAATAATCCAACACCATTATGTAAACTGCTCTTAGAAAGAAAGAAAGACTCCACATCTTGACTGGAATGGTAATGGGGACCTTGTGGGTACTCAAAGCTAAAGCAGCCAGTGCACATGATAATAAGAAGAGTTCAGAAGTGTTGAAGAGTCCTATAATCACACAGGTATGACAAACCTGTGAATTCAGGGTTTTAACACAACAAAACCCAAAGTCCTCCTCGCTGATGAGCAGCTTCTGGTAAACACAAAAACTACACTTGTGTCCTTTGTGCTAATGCAAACTGCCCATCAATCTGTCTTTTATTGGTCCAAAACAGGCGGACAAATGACAGCAATCATGTACCGCCAGCACAAAAGTGTTCAGGTGTTTAGAGAGATGGCGATGAGCCAGAGGACATAATAGCCCTTATTCATGCCTGGTTTGTATTCTCACTCTTGCATAAAAGCCGCACCAGGGGGAAAGTCTAGCATTCTCTCTCTCTCTCACACACACAAACACACTCTCTGTTTTACACACACACACACACACAGCTTGAAACACCTCACACACTTACTGTTGCTCATTGTCTGTGAAATGAAGATCCAGCTTCAGCTGAAAGTCCACCTCACTCAAGGCTTCTTCCACCTGTGGAAAATTAAATCCAGATCAATTTCATGTTTATGGCTGATGTCCTAAATGTGTAAACCCAATGTGCTTTACACACAACAAAAATGAACACAAACAAATTGAATCAACAAAAGCATTTATACAATCAGCTGGAAATGACCCCGACGACATTCCACATTTTTTTTCTCTTACATCTGGTGCCACATTGAGTGTAAATCCGAAGTGCCCTGTGTGGTTTTTGTTGTTTGTGCTTCTCGCTCCTTTCAGACTGCCAGACTGTCTTATTATTTTTATCTGAACTTCTGTTAAACCTTATCTGGTTCTTTGTTACTTCCTTTACCCTTTGAAAGCTGGGGCACATCCAGTCATTACACAAACGGGACATGAGTCACAACATTGTTATGGACTGGAAATTGGCCATTAGCTAATTGCAAGATGAAAGTGAGGCAGGCAGAACATCATATGTGGGGGGAACCTGATATATGATGTTGAAAATAATAAACATGCGACACGGTCATGGTGTCACTGTGAAAACATAAAGAAAATCTCTTTTTTTTGCTGAAGAAGTAGACATTTAATAGACGGATATTGACTGAACAAACAGCTGTCATTGGTCAAAGATTTACAACAAGACTAAAGGGAAGGTTTGGTGAAGATCTTGAACAGGGTAAATATAAAGATGTTTCCAAGTGCACAGTAGAAGACCTTGAAAAATACAGCACACAACATAAAAGCTGCTTTGCAGAACAAGGACGGCCATCAATGTGGCTCAGGTGGACCATCACCTGTCAAGGATGAGGACTTGATAGTGGATTTTTATGGGGAATGATCTAGTATATCCACAATAATGCTGAAAGGTAACCTGAAAATTATATTTTAATTTATTTATGTGAAATGCTTTACAGAAAAGTCCTGTTCTGGATGAAACAGTGGTTTGTGTTAACAAATTCTGAAAATTAAAAAAGTTATGTGAAATGATAACATATTATCACATGATAAATAACTGGCAATCTGTAAGCCTTAGGGGTAATCCTGTTGTCAGAGCCTGTAATGGTGGAGTCTACTACCATTAAATAAAATATCCTCTTGGAGTGTTCGATAGGTTTCGCTTCTCTGTTTACAAACAGCATCCAAACTTGTCTCCTCCTCCATGGCTCAGTGTCAGTAGCTGCGCACGCTCACTGCCCCCGACCACAGCTAATAGTATGGCTAACAGTCGTAGCTTCATAAGCACACCATAAACGGTAAAAAAAAAAAAGCCCTGAGAGCACCTGCAGCATCACATGAGAGAAACTCAAGAGCCGTACACCTGACTTCCTGCAGGTAAATGAGACACACTTGATTTTAATTATTTTTGACCCTTCCTTGTGAAGCTCCTTAGGTTTTATGCTTTAATGTTTGACAGGTGTGAATACAGATGAGTTACACTTCTTTCACTGTAACACAACCTTGCAGTCTTGGTTTGCTTTGAACAGTCCAGCTCACACATAGGTGTCAAACTCAGGTCCGTGGGCCAAATTTGGCCTGCAGTGCAATCACATTTGGCCCCCACGGCAATGCCAAATGCTCTGCTGGTGTTTTGGTGCATCACTCAGGACAGGGCTCATAAACTCCTTCTCCTCTGTTGACAGTAGTCATAGCAACCACATGCTACTCCTGGCACCCCCACCAAAATTGGTGAAAAGAAAGGTGTGTAACAAAACATACGGCTTGGTCTTGTTTGTTATTACTAGCTCTTTGGCTTACCATTTTGATTCGTTTATTTTTAGCCCATGGGGGGGGGGGGGAATGTTTAAATTTAAATCAGAAGGCTTCAAATAAAAAAGGCACATCATTCTTATTAAAATTTTATTTAAGAAATCAATGCCATGGATGGTTTTTTGTTTTGTTTTTTTTGTTTTTGTACTTTATATTTGATTCTGCATGTGTGCAATATTACGTTATTTACGGTATAGTATTAAGCTTTGCTTGTTCCATATTCAATGTTTTAGTAAAACTTGTTTGGGTCCATCTGAAAAAGTTTGTTTTTGTGCCTGGAAGACAATTTTTTTAATGAATGTCAATGTTTGCCCGCGACTTCTCCCAAGTTTTACATTTTGGCACAAGGTGTATTTGAGTTTGACACTTCTGAGCTAACACATCCTCATACATGTCATACAAGAAATCTCACAATTGAAACTGTTAGGATCTACAATATGTGTGTGTATGTATATATGTCACCACTTCAAATATGATCTCATTCACTGCAAAAAAAATTGCAATTCAAGCAGATCTTTGTGTCTTATTCTTAATAAAAGATGTCTGTTAAACTTCACATGAGTAAAATTCCCCCAAGTCCAGAAAAAAGTTGATTTCCATATCTAAAGAAAAACTGATGCCTGAATTGTTTGTAAGAAGTTTTTAAATTGCATAAAGGGTAAGAAAAGTCTCATTTTGTATATTTTTTCATAAGACTTCTTTCAAAGAACAGCGTTACATTAAACCTAGAACAATATTTATGATAATACATAAGACTTAGGAACAACACTTTCTTTAGAATCCAGTTTTTCCAGTATTAGAGTGACAGAAATTTACCGAAGCCTGGATGAGATCTACAGACTGTTTAGAGTATTTCTCCTTATAGAGGTTAATAGGTTCAAATTACCATCATGTTCAGTGTTTCATCAGACTTGATTTAAATAAAAAACCTGTTCTCATTTGGAAATCAAAGCGTAAAAATCAAAGGTATGGACCCAGCAGGAAGGGCCTTTTGAAAACTAAAGTGCAGTCATTAAAATGCATGATGCAAACAGTTGGTCCTCTTTCGCTTTGAGCACTTTGAGTGAACATGTGACTTCAAACAGCCAAATCTTTGCACCTCTGTCCCATATTGATGTTGTGATTGATTAAGCATACATAGGCGCTCACACGGGGGACATGGGGGGCTATTTCTGTCCCTGCTATCAGCGGCTGTGAGCGGCAGATAACCTCAGAAGGTTAATGAGCAGAGAGCCTCCGGGAGCGCTCGCAGCTGAAATGTGATACGCCTTGAGGCTCCTCTGTATCTCAACCTGGAATTTCTTCATTTCGCAAAATCTGCTCAAACTCAAATCATCTCGACTACAGCAGAGTCCGTCAGGCATCCACACATATGTCAAAGATCAGCAGGCGAGCGGGGTAGTGTCAACGCATGACACATGGCTATCATATGGATGATTAGCTGCGAGCAGGCCCGTCTCAACTCCCCCACATCTTCGCCTCAGGCCTGTCACATGCTGTCACCGCTCATCTATTTGAGCTCCGGTGGCTCCCGACAACAAAAACAGGCAGAGTGGATTTTCAGGGTCGTGCCCACAGTGAAACAGTCCAGGACGGCGCATCAATAACTGTCTGCAGGGTTTACACGCCTGATCATTTCAGCCCAACATGGCCAGTGTGGGGGCACAGGCAATTTGCATTTGTATGAGCATTGAGGAGTGTTAATTTAAAGAGGCAGACTGCTGAACTCAATTAGCACCTCTCAGTCTGCTTCTTTTAATTTTTTTTTTTTTTTGCTTTTTTTGGTAGACCTTTTTTTTCACCTGTTATCAAAACTGATGGGAAGTGACAAAGGAACAAAACAAATTTTCTGAAGTACAATAAAATGTGATGCCTTTGAAGTGTTTCTCCACAGACTGACAGATGAGAAAATGACCAGTTATGTTGAACAACACTGAAAAAACTCAAAGTGTTTATGCCCTATTTTTAGTTCACTTTACTTTAGGTAAGACAAAAATAAAAAAAAATGCTTGGTGTCTTGGAATAAAAATGATGGTGTTGCACAAAAAAAACCAAAGGAATATTTTTCTAACCCTGAATCTGTAAACTGCTCAAAACACTCAACTCAAAAAATAGCGAGGGACCTTCACTGGATGTTCAGAAGATCTTAATGAGATCATCACTGAAATGATGATGTCATCACTTAAGGATCCCTTAACTGCTTTATGACACAATGGAGGCCTCAATCACCAAGGTTTGCCAGCACCAGAAGGCCGGCCAATCAGTGGGAAGGAGGTTTGTGGAGCGTGGAGCCTTAAAGAGAAAGCAGCTAAATTGTAGTGTTTAAATCAGATGCCTAAATGTTTTTTGTTGTGTCTTAAAAGCAGAGTGAGAAACATACAATGGAATATTGGGGCTATATTAAGAATTTTTTTTTTGGCTTCATATTTTACTACAAGATTAAAGTCTAAATTAATTATTTAAGTACGAGATTAAAGTTGAATCTAATTATTTTACTCTGAGAATAAAGTTGAAATTAATTATTTTACCACAAGATTAGAGTCAAAGTAAGGTCGTACCAGAAGTAAAGCTAAAAGTTGAAGTATCTCCTTGTTTGTAAAACCCAAGTTTAAGTATAATTTGATGAAATGCTCCGTGGTCCTCATTTCCTCCTCCTCATAGACTGTCCTCGATTATACTTCAACTTTAATCTCGTAGTAAAACATGAAATTAAAAAGAAAATTCTTAACGTGGCCGTCGTAGAAACATTATTATTTAATCAATTATATATTTTTTTCCTTTAAATTATGTCAAGATACTACAGAAGCACCAGTGAGACAATACAGACAGAAAAAGACCACAATACCCCCTCTTTAAACCCATGCTACTCATCACTAGAACTACACTTTTATGTAACAGGACTGTCATACAAATGATTCTTTGAGTCACATTTTTTTTACGTTTGACTCACAACTAGTACTTAATTGATCACAAATTATTCTTTTATTTGTTGCATGGATATTTGATTTGCCATTTTCTGTTTTTAATATGAATTTCTATTTTTTTTTTTTTTTAAGGTTTTGGCATGTAAACTTTCAGTGATGTTTTTCAAGCTCTGTAGTATTCTCGATTGGAAGTTAAACCTATCCAATTTTTAATACGTTTTTCATATTACTGGTAAATTAAATAATTTCTTCAAAGAAACAGAAAATATTTAGGTTTCCTTGACATTTGAACATCAATCTTCTGACCTGACCTTAAACATATACTGTTGTAAACTCACGTCAGCTGAATAAGTGAACAAATCCTCTGGACTTTAGCACAGATACAGACACTGGGTTACTCTTCATCTACTATGTATCTCTTTTACTTGTTAAAAATCATTAAAGTGAGCACTTTAATATGTTTTTTCTGTCTCATGCTGATTGCTGGTTATTGCTTTAAGAAGGCTGACTCATTCCCTGAGAACAAAATCCACTGCGAGTACAAATGAAGTCACCTTGAACCTTAAAGTCTTTCTAATGGAAATAGATCTTGAGATCAATTCCAGGTTAATTGCATTGAGTTGGATCTGCTGAAAAAACTTACTTTGGGCTGAAATCCAGGTCTCAGGAATTAACTCTAACAGAATTTTAAGAACCTGGCTGCTGCTTTTTTCGGAGAATCATTCTGTATCAAAAAACAACCTACTCAGCACATCAAACCTTAAAATCCAATCAGGTGGCAGGGTAGTGTTGTTGGTTTAGAGTTGTGATACAGTGTGGTAGTTTGTGGAGAACTGCAGCAGGGTTCTGAATACACTCAAAGCTTAGAAAGAGTCTGAAGAGGAAAGTTGATGCAGAAAAGCTTTAATGAAGAATAGACTGTAAGTGTTGCTTCAGAGACAGGTAATGTGTTCTACTGTGAGATGAGTAACTGTGTGCACAGCAAATTACAGAGCTCGAGTGAAAGCAACAAAAATTAGCAAGAAATTTTGGGGGAAACTTCAGAAAGAAGCAAAAATGGTGAAAAAAGTGATTAAAAAAAACAGTCAAATGAGGTAAAAATGGCCAACGTCAACAAAAATGGCAAGAAAGTTGGGATTAACTTGGAAAATAGTCAGGTGGTTACAAAAAATGGTCCAAAAGGGGAAAAAAAAAAATAAAGAAAAGCAACAAAAATGGGCAAAAACAACAAAAAATTGGCAAGAAAATTGGGAAGAAATCTGGAAAATAGTGAGAAGGTTTTGCCAAACTCATGATCTGAAACAGGCAAAAAGAAGCTGAAAGTGACTAAAATCTTAAAAAAGTGGTCGAAAGTAGTCGTTATTGTGCTTTAATTAATGTAACTGTTCATGTCCCACAATGTGTTTGTTTTAAAAACTTTTAAGATAGGAACCTAGAAAAAATTGCATGAAAAAATTGCAATTGCAGTATAGGAAATGATAAATATAATTTGATTATTTTTGCAAAATTTTCAGCCATACTTTAACCCACTAATCTAAAACTAGAGAAAGACGGTTATGTTTTAAACAAAGGACTCAAACAATGGCTAAAGTCAAAACAACATTGCTCACATGAATCATTTTGATGGGATGATTGCTTTATCAGACTGCCTTTGCTTTACAATATATGTATATACACTGCCTGGCCAAAAAAAAGTCACCAAAAAAAAAGGTCATGCACTCTAATATTTTGTTGGACCGCCTTTAGCTTTGATTGTGGCACGCATTCGCTGTGGCATTGTTTCAATAAGCTTCTGCAATGTCACAAGATTTATTTCCATCCAGTGTTGCATTAATTTTTCACCAAGATCTTGTTTTGATGATGGTAGAGTCTGACCACAGCACAAAGTCTTCTCCAGAACATCCCAAAGATTCTCAATGGGGTTCAGGTCTGAACTCTGTGGGGGCCAATCCATGTGTGAAAAAGATGTCTCATGCTCCCTGAACCACTCTTTCACTATTTGAGCCCCATGAATCCTGACATTGTCATCTTGGAATATGCCCGTGCCATTAGAGAAGAAAAAATCCATTGATGGAATAACCTGCTCATTCAGTATATTCAGGTAGTCAGCTGACCTCATTCTTTGAGCACATACTGTTGCTGAACCTAAGCAACTGCAGCAACCCCAGATCATAACACTGCCCCCAGAGGCTTGTACAGTAGGCACTAGGCATGATGGGTGCATCACTTCACCTGCCTCTCTTCTTACCCTGATGAACCCATCACTCCTGAACAGAGTAAATCTGGACTCATCAGACCACATGACCTTCTTCCATTGCTCCAGAGTCCAATCTTTATGTTCCCTAGCAAATTGAAGCCTTTTTTGCAGTTAGCCTCACTGCTTTGGTTTTCTTAAAGCTACACAGCTGTTCAGTCCCAATCCCTTGAGTTCCCTTCACATTGTGCGTGTGGAAAAGCTCTTACTTTCACTATTAAACATAGCCCTGAGGACTGTTGTTTTCTTCCATTTGATCTCACCACACGTTTAAGTGATCGCCGATCACAATCATTCAGGATTTTTTTCCGGCCACATTTCTTCCTGGAAGACGATGGGTCCCCACCA
Source organism: Thalassoma bifasciatum (assembly GCA_008086565.1). Classification (NCBI taxonomy): domain Eukaryota; kingdom Metazoa; phylum Chordata; class Actinopteri; order Labriformes; family Labridae; genus Thalassoma; species Thalassoma bifasciatum. The sequence goes on along the minus strand of RPOG01003049.1, from coordinate 60,542 downwards.
TCCTTCCAGTTTTTAATAATGCGTTGGACAGTTCTTAACCCAATTTTAGTAGTTTCTGCATCAATCTCCTTAGATTTTTTTCTCTGCTTGATGCCAATGATTTGACCCTTCTCAAACAGACTAACATCTTTTCCACGACCACAGGATGTGTCTTTCCACACAGTTGTTTAGGAAATGAGAAGCAGCTCATTGCACCAGTTGGGGTTAAATAACTTGTTGCCAGCTGAAAGATAATCGCCCATGCAGAAATTATCCAATGGGAGGCTCGTACCTATTTGCTTAGTTAAATCCAGGTGGCGACTTTTTTTTGGCCAGGTAGTGTATTTGATTTGTAACAACTCCTTTTATTGTTTCTGTAACATTATAATACACTGCTTTTTTTCCCTTTTTTCTTTACTTTTTCTCACTACTTTAATTATCTTTTCATTTCAAAAGCCTCCTGTGGACAAGTGTTGCGAATTAGCACCTGTGCTAAGATACTCAAACAATGCATCTTGTTTGTTCAATGTTATTGTGATGTCCACATCAAATGAACAATAAAATTAATAACTAAATAAATTCATCTCTGGGTTCTTTTTCCTCCTTCTTAATTTGCATCATTGCATCAATTATTTCTTCCATAGTGCTGTTAGATCTCTGCTTCCATTAACTGACATGAATCTCTCCCTTATGAAAAGGAAGTATCGTTCGTGTCGGATGGAGGGAACAGGTTTTGAACGTGTGTAGGAGGGAGCAGTGGATGATAAAACGCATTAATTAATGACCATTTTATTGAACAACCATACAGCTGCTTTCATTGTAATTATCTGTTGTGCTTTTTACAGCCGAGCTGCTCAACCATAAAGCAGCCAAATAACGTACCCCATTCTGTCTTCATCTATTTATTCAACAGGAGGGCACGTTTTCTATGTGTGTGTGTGTGTGAGAGAGAGAGAGAAGGAGCAGAAAATGTCACCAGCATGACTCACCCTTTCTCCGTCCAAAAGCAGATGGACTTTGAAGATCATACAGTCGTTCACCGCGATCTCCTCATTTCTGTAGAGGATCTGAAATATCCGGCTGAACACGGTGCCGTCGTAGACCCCTGCTGAGCTGAAGCTGCATTCTTCTGAAGAAAAGACACAACAGCACAATGGCACTGAGACACTTCACTGCAACTGCCTGCAATATCACCACACACACACACAAGGAAACAGTTATACAAGATTAAACACCGGCTTCTACCAGAAAAAAAATCATATGCTATCATCAGCAGGAATGAGAAACAGCTATTAGTTTGACTGTCGGACCTCCTGGTATTAACAGAAATTGCTTGGATAAAATGCATAATAATTGTTCTCGATGCACGACCTGACATTTGCAGGTGTTTACATGGATTGGTGAGGGATCAGAGAGTGAGCCCTGTGATCTGAAAACATGATGCTACCATCAAGGTGGGAGTATTAACAATTATCTGAAACACTGTGGTCACATCACAGCTTCCTGATAGACAGCTCCAGAGAGAAATAGGCTCAATTATAGATTAAAATGAAATGTTTGACAGACCATCGGCTAGCGTCAGGACACACATGATGTTAGAAAATTAATGTGTTTTGAATGACTGCTCTGAAAGTGCTTTTGTTTGTCTTGTTGTTTATTTCTACGTAAGGTATCCTTGGGTTTTAACTACATTACATTGCCTGTGTTTTTCTTGTACAGCCCCAAGGTTGACATGTATTGTTGACAGTTAGCTCTGGCTCCAGCCTCTTTCTGTGACTTTCTTTCTTCCAAATCATTCTCACTTAGCTGCATGTGGAAAAGAACACACACAAGTTTGTATTGTACATCTCTCAATAGTCTGATGACAGCTGTGGGTTGAGACAGCTGAGTGATTCATAATTGATGGCCAATCATACATGGTTGTTGAGGTAAACTCAATCTCTGTAGACGTGTAGTCAATGACTGTTTTAAAAGTGCGTTGTTCCCAGAGATCAGGGCTCACTGTTGGGCTCATTGACTGAAGAATTGGGTGTTTCATCCAATATCAACTTTCATCTCTATTTTTGCTCATATCTTTGCAATGATGAATGAAACAAGCAAGTGATAATAATTTTAGAATTGCAAAGGTATTTCACGAACCACTGGCATGTACAGCGCTCAAATATTTTTTCTTGACAAACCTTGTAAATGGAGTCATGACCTCTATTTTGAGGCCAACTGACAACACAACCAACAGTACCTCGTTAATGTTAATTTACGGTACAAAATGCCATTGGGGTTACAGAGAAATTAGTGACTCCACGAAGTAGGATCTCAGCCAGTTCTTCGTACAACCTCCTGAAAACATTTGACTAAAAGCTGCCAATGAAGGAGGTCATTCACCGAACCGCTCACCTTCATGGATATTACAAAGCTCTCACTGAGTCTATTGCAAATTCTCAAAAGGGGAAAATTAAGTTTATTGTTTTTCATTATGTTGTATTAATCCTGTCATGCTTTGTCAATTAAGTTAAGTTTGTGCTTTTTACTGCAGTCTTGTCTTTTATGTTTGTCATTTCTGATTTATTTTATGGTCCCACTTGTTTCCATCTGTTTCATTGCCTTGTGTATATGAGTATGAATACTTTATTGCACATATTTCAGAGCAACAAAATTGCAGTAACATCCCGTCGAACAAACATAAAAAGACAGTGACATAAAGCATAGAGAGGACAGGAGCAGGAGAACTGGGGTCTTTTATCAGCTTGTGCTGTGTCCCATTTGTTAGATAAGGGAAACAGAGTACAAGAGGAAGGAAGAGGGAGGAAAAAAGCAAATACCAGAGTAGGCCCCTGGGTGGAGGCACAGTTTGGGATTAGGAAAAAAACATCTCAGCCCATAAGCAATATAAAAAAAGACCATTACAACAATAATGGTCCCACAGTCTGAGACCCTGAGACCCTGCAATGTGTCCTTGGTTGGGAATCACTGTTTTAAGGCATAAAAAAAGTTTTCCCTTTTTTACATTTTCCAATATTTGTAACTGAGCATTCAGCATAAAACAGTGTGAACTTTATGTAAATATGACTTTTTTGTTGTTTGTTTGACTTCTTCTATTTTCTTTTCTTTCTTTTTTTTTGTAATTTCATGAATAATCTTTTTTTAATGCTTTGCGAAACATTTTAACTCTCTTTCATCCATTTCAACACTGAATAATTTATAATCTATAAGCTTTTTCACCCTCAAATTTTTGTCTATGATATTTTAAAAGATATATTTATATTCTAAGAAGAATAAAAATATCCTGACACAGGCTAATACGAACTTCCACCACATGAACCATTGAATTTAGGAATAAATAGCATTTGAATAGGTGTCCACTGTAGTGACCACTATGCACCACAGGGTTAAAATCAATCGTAAAACAAACTGCAAAGCAATGAATTGAGGCTTAAATCGGGGTAAAGTGTTCCCGTTTCTTGGTTCCAGTTAAAAGCCTACCAGCAGCATTTGGGACAAGTTTCAAATGAGCCAGACTTTTTTGACTGCAGCCAATGTACAGTGCATTGCAATAGTCCAGATGAGTGGTAATAATCTACTTTAGGATTAATTACCCAACCCTAGTTCTCACCCAATGGGATGTTTCAAAACTCTGGCTCTGAAACATGTGGGAGATGTCACGAAGGGAACATGGACAGCTATTGCCAGCAGCAGCATTCTTCAAATGGCTCGCTTCAATTCAGCACTCTGTTTTTGTTCAATACAACAATCGATCACTGTTACCAGTGTAGGACCCTCCTCCTCTCAGCAGAGCTTGAGTCCTGCTGAGAGTCTCTGGCATCTCCTGCTGAGGTTCTGCTCTTCCCTGTCTCAGTCTTACTCTCCGTCTCTCAGCAGGCCTCTTGATAATACTGTCACTACTTGCAGCATCAAGCGGCCCCGGTCGGGATGATGGATGTGTGGGAGCGTGACAGTTGTCAAAGACTGGCTGGATGTGCGACAGAGGCAGCGTAATCCCTGGGGGTGTGTTCTCTGTGTGGAAAGAGTTGTATCTCTGTCAGCGCTGCGGCCTCACTCAGACAAATGTGACATGTTTGTTTTCAGCGTGTCTCCTTTTGTTTGTTTGCTCCCGTCTCCCCTCTGTCTGCAGACACACCAGCGAGGTGGATTACAGACTTTGAACAGTGCGCAGGAATTAACATAAATGATTTTCTATTTGTGTCTGACCTGTGAAGGACTCCCCGAGGTGCCTCCGTGCCCTCTCTTCCGTGCTGGTTGGCTCTTCAGCGTGCCAAAAGACACTAAATCATAACCTATAACTGCCGCTGTTGGCCTTGCTGCTTTCGTACTCGCACACACTACACATCCTTTAACTGCAAGTTTGTTTGACAGATTCATTAAACCTGAAGAGAGGGAGGCTGTTTTTCTCTGATGTCTTCTATGACATTGTAAAAAAAAAGATTTCTGGATTCAAAGAGGAAACAAAGAAAGATGGAAGCAACAAAACAACATCACAAGCCAAATAAAACTTTTTTTTTTTATTTAGTGACTAGAAAAGCTTTTTTACATCAGCCTTGATAATAAGTTTAGTAAGAGTAGAGGGGTCAGTAGAGAAGTAACAGTTTTGCATTATTGTTTCAGGTTAGGGCTGGGCGGTATGACCCATAGTTCATATCACGGTATAAATCGAATCCCTTCACAGTAACGGTTTATATCGTGGTATAAATGTTGTGGTGTAAAACTTATAATGGAAGTGTTTCTGTATGGGATTTGTCGTCCCGTAGCAAAGCTAAATTGATTTTTTTTTTAAAAACAGCAATAAAAAAAGCAAAGACATAATGCCCAGAAAATGTATCATCACCATACACTGTATATAGAATGGACAGCGTTGCTTCACCTGTCACCGGTCTGTGATTTTGAGGCCAAAAAAAAAACATTTCTCAAGCTGCCATTGTGTAGCCAGAGTCTGTGCAGTAGAGAATTTCCAGTGGAGACGGGTGAAAAGGAGAAATAATAGTATTTATTTCTTCTTCTTCTTCAAAGTTTCTTATATCCCCGCTGAAAACTACTCATGAACGGCAGCTGTCAACTATTGTAAAGCGAAACTTATATCACAGTTTTTAACGTCCAATAACTAATGAGAAACCAACTTCTCAGAAAAAAAGACTTGAACACATCACAGCCAAATTACATCATCATACCACCTTAGTGTAAGGATGAGAGAAACATTTCTACCAGGTTTTGTAATTTTTTTAAGTTTTCCCGACTTGTATCCTGAATGCATGAGGAGGCGGGGCTTATGACCTATACTGCAGCCAGACACCAGGGGTCGGGGCTTTGTCACATTTTATGATATTTATATGTTTTGTTTAATGATCAATTTCCATCTTTTCATAAGAACAATGAAATCAAAGCCAAATGTTTTTAAAAGAGCTCGTCAGTTCATTTTGATTATCTGTACACCGTGTCAGCAGGGGGCACTGTGGCGCTGTGCTTCTGTCCCGTGGAGAGAAATGCTCCAGTCGATGTTCGCTGATTCGCTCATTTTGCTAACTCTCCCAGTATTTTTCAGGTTCTAAATTTCTGCATATATTTTGCATATTTTGGACGGCTGACACTCTAAACGGATAGCGCGGGTTATTTTTCTAATTTGCAATCCACGGTGCACCTGGTTAGTAAATAAGCTATGCACTGGTTATCCAGTTTGCTCATTTTCATGTGGCACAAACTGAGAAAAAATGAAGCATTGTACTGTAAAGGACTCTTTTGCTTCGCACCAGCAAAATCGGTCACACCATGACCTTCTATTGGCCCTTTTCCACTGACCCATCTTAGCTCTGCTCTACTTGCCTCTACTCGGTTTGTGTTGCATTTCCACAGGCGCAGTACTACGAGGTCAGACGCCAGTTTTTCAGTACCTACTTTGCGCCGGTTCCAAGCCAATACTAAAAGGTGACGTTGACGGTCTGCCTGCCTCTCATTGGTCAGAGAATGTTGTTTCCGAAGCTTCTTCAGAGACAAGGAAATCCCAATTCACTTTCTGACTCTGTACAAATAACGTCCAACAGGCAAACGAATAAGTCAGCGACGTTTTTAATGACATTTAAACCCGTCGGCACAGAACCACACTGAATGAAGACAAAATACAGCCCTAAAATGCACCTTCATGTGTCCTAAATAAGTTAAAAATCCTTTTTAAACGAAAATGAAGTTAACAGCAAAGATACTTCGGTTTAAAGAGTCTTTTCCATTAAATCAAAGTTTGTTGGCGCAGGAGCGATCTGTCTGCCACGAAAGTCTTTAAGCACCAATCAGTCCATTAATCCACAGGGAACCAAAAAGTAAAAACAGTTCAAAGAAGAATGATTGATCAACAAAAAATCTCTGGCATACCAGGCCCAAAAATCAAAAATTAAAGTGATCTCACAGGATCCAGGGAGGAGTTAATGTCAGGAAGCAGCTCCTTCGTTTTCCTCCACGTGCAGCAGCACAAGGCTGTTGTTTACCTCCGTTGTCATGACGCCCGACATTGAGCTGCTGTATTGCTTTAATGAAATCTTTCTAAAGTTTTTTTTTCCTCTGAAGACCACAGTGGCATGTTAGTATAAAATTATGTTTGTGTCGCGTTATAGATGACATGCACGCACGTCTGCGCAGCACTTAAGCGCAGCTGTGTTATAAGATCCACGCCCACCGTGAGTCTGTAATCGGGCTAGAGGAAAAGGTGACGAAACCGAGTAGAGCGGAGTCGAGTGGGGCTGGAATTGTATCGTGGGAAAGGGCCATATCTCACCTGTCCTGTCATTGAAGCTTTTGAAGATTTCCCAAATCTTCAAAATATGACAGAAAAAAAAAGACCTGTGGGCACTATGACACAAACCTGCTCTGCTACGTGCACCAGGTCCGTCGTCTTGAAACGCTTTGGAGAGGACACAAAAACCTCACACTTAGTCTATTTCTCTTTGACTCAGAACTCTACATCTTTATAAATGATTCCTCTGACTTGCAACAATAAAAGCGTTCGTGTTATGACAAATGAGACACATTTGTAGTATTCAAAATAAAATCTATTCACTTCTCATTGTGACATTTGTAAAACTGAAAGCAACTCCAGCCCATCACGGAAATAAAAAATCAATCACAGACAGTCTTTCAAAATGTCAAAATAACAAAAAGGATTCAAAAATAGAGCCTCTCTGCTTAATACTGCTTACACTTAGACTATATTCTGCTGTATCAATCGATTTCTACACTCACCCTGTTGTTTTTGTTGGATGTAAATGTGATTGTGAATCAATTTAGTGCTGCCAGTCATTTTCAAAGAGTCACAGGGAAACTCTGGTTTCATTTTGCATACTGCAGCTTTCACAGGTGCTGCTGGGAGTTATCACATCCTGCACATAAAAAAAAAACCTGAAGAAATGCCCTTAAGCTTTAGCCACAGTAATTCTGGGCTGGAAATAATCTGCTTACAGCCTCTGGTGCTCTACATCTGCTCAGTGAAAGAGTGTAATGTATTTGTGCCTATCTGTAAAACACACAAAACTCTCCGCATGCTCCTCATGATACTAATATGAGGGAGCGTCTCAGTCCTTAAACCTCAAAAACACAATCCAGCTCTCCCAGGTAGCGTTCGGACTCCAAATTTACTGCGTTATTGTGGTGAATCACAGTCATTAAATGCTTCAGTTGAGTGTGCAGCACATTTCATTTGTCTGAAGGGCACAGACAATTGAAATGTCAAGCATATACTTTTGCAGAGAACACGGTCAGGGATTATTTCCTGTGTCTTTGTGTGATGGATGTTTTTTTTTTTCTCCTGCTGCAGCTCTGCTCAGGACTCAGCCTGTGAGGTGCAGAGGCTTAATATGTGACCTTGTTGAAGGAGCCGCAAAGGGGAGAGAGGAAAGGGAGAGGGAGGGGAGGGGAGGGGAGGGCTGCAGCCTTTCAATTACAGCATGGATGTGCTTTTCTCTGGAACATGCGCCACAGCAGAGATCCTCGTTTGCATCATACCATATGCCACTGCAATTCAGAAATATCAGATGTTGACAGAGAATTAGATAAGGCTACAATGTTTTACACCCCTATTCAACCTTGTAAAGCCCAACCTATCAAAAAAATTGTCAGAAAATTCCAACCTTTTTGGAACTGAGATGTTTATTAACCCTCTTAACAAAATCCACAAAAATATTGCTTTATCACTTCATTCATGATATATTTCTTGTATCACATTTGACACACTGGGCAATTTTGCGGACTATTTTATCTACTTTATTAAAGTTTTTTAGTAAATATGCATTTATTTCATGCAGAAAGCACTTGTTTATTATTGTCTTAAAAAGAACTATTTCGATGTTATTCTTGCCGCAACCTCTTGAAAATCAAGCAATTATTTTCCTGAAAAATACGTGAGTGGATGATTTCAAAAGAGCAGACATGTAGACAATGTTTTTTAAAATATTTTAACAGTGTGTTAAAAAAAAACTGTGTCTGGATTTTTCCTTTGAGTGTTTTTATTTGTCTTAAGGCATGAAAAAAAGTTTTCCATCTTTTTTCTTCAAATATTTGTAACAGAACATTCAACATAAAATAATAGTAAAATTAATGTAAACATAACTATTATTTTGTTTGACTTCCTTTCTTTCTTTTTTTTTGGTAATTTCATGAATAATCTTTTTTTAATGCTTTGCAAAACAATTCAACTCTCTGTCATCCATTTTAGCACTGAAAAATGTCTAGTTATTACGCTGTTTTACCCTCAAATGATTGTCTATAACTTTTTAAAAATATATATATATGTTTAGAAAAAGAGTAAAATTAATGGATTTTTTCAGGCCCTAAGAAGAATAAAAATATCCTGACACAGGCTAATCTAAATTTTCACTACATGAACCATTGAATTAAGGAGTAAATAAGTTTTAAATAGGTGTCCACTGTAGTGACCACTATGCACCACAGGGTTAAACAAACTATTTTTCATTCATCATTTAGATGAGATAGAGGTCTTTGAACTCATGTATCATATATGATACGTTTGGCTTTATAGGGTTAAAAAGTGATCAGCCTAATGTACAGTAGGTGGAGACAAAAAGGTCTAGGTTAACCCATGTCATGTCTTTGTCAGTCTTGACTTTATTTTTCTCATCCTGATTTCTTTATTTTATTATTGTTTTGTAGTGATGACTTTCCTTTTATTTCACAAAACTTCACTTTCTGCCTTTGTGTTTGTGGTCCCCACCCTTACTGTTTCTCTCTGTGCTCTGTAGCCTTGTGTATTAGCAGTCTGTGTCTGTGTTAAGATATCAAGATATGAAAATTCAGGAAATTAATACCCCAATATCAAAGATATCAACAATGTAGATTGTCCTAGATCACTCTGCATGTAAAGCTCAGACAGTCACATTTTTATTAGTAACTTTCTGTTAATGTTGATGACTGACAGTGAGCTCTAGCCAATTAACCCCAATTACCACATCCTGTCCTATTATGATGCTTTTATTTATCTGAAAAATGCTTAGTTTTCTCTAATCACCGAGTCATATTGTATCGTATTGATATCTAGATATCTGGCATTAATATCAAGACGTGAAATTTTGTCCAGCCCTAATCTGTATCTGTGGCCCTATCTGCCAACTATATACACAATAGGTAAAAGGTATTGCATACTGTGTACTGCTTTTGAATGAAGTATGACTGTTCTGTTGGATCTGTTTTGTAGTACCCTTCACTGATAGAAAAATCACCACAGTTCAAAAAAAGTGATTAACTCTTTAGGCGCCACAGTTTTTTTTTTATAAAATATTCAGTTTTGATAGTTTGACAGTTTCAAAAGGTTGTAGCTTGAAAATCTTAAGAGATAAAGGCCTACTGTAAATGAGGAAAATTATCAGTATGATGGGAGTAAATCCGCTCATCAAATTTGTACATTATGACATCACCAGTTGGAGGCTATGTTGGTTTACATAACTTTCACAGATGTTTCAAAGTGGCCGTCTTAATTCGTCCAATCTCAGCAGCCTTGATTGTGCAGCTCAACAATCCAACCACATTGAAAGAGAGGAAGCTTTTTAGCCTTTGCCATCAGGAGGTCATGACAGTGTAAATACCTGACAGAAAATGATGCTGAATCATTTTTGTGCAGATTTTGTCTTTTAAAGGCTGTGCTCTTCAATTTTTGATCAGCTGGTATGTGCTGTGCTCAGAGAGGCATAAAGGGTCAACACTTTCAGATTTGTCAGGTGATGAGGAATAGATTGTTTTAGGCTGACATGCATTAACGAAACTCATCCAATGACGATGAAAAAGATGTACTGATACTGTGAGTTTATTTACCATTTACATTATTGGCTCCATGGAAACAAAATGTAATTTTCGTAGTTTTGGGAAGCAAGATGAGACCATTGACTGTATATAGAATGGACAGCCTGCTTCCGCCTGTCACCGTTCTACGTTTTTGAAGCCAAAAAACCCCGTTTCTCTAGCTGCCATTGTGCAGCCAGAGTCTGCGCAGTAGAGAATTTCCGGTGGAGCAGAGTAAAAAAGAGAAATAAAAATATTTATTTCTTCTTCTTCAGAAGGTTTAGTCTCCTTTTGGCTCTTTCCCAAAGTTTCTTATATCCCCGATAAAAACTACTCACAAACGGCAGCTGTCAACTATCGTAAAACGAAACTTATATCGCGGTTTTTAACGTCCAATAACTAATGAGAAACTAACTTCTTAGAAAAAAAAAAAACCCGAACACCATGCAGCCTAATAACATCATCATACTACCTTAGCGTAAGGATAAGAGAAACGTTTCTACAAGGTATCGTAATTTTTTTAAGTTTTCCCGGCTCATATCTGGAATACATGGGGAGGCGGGGCTTATGACCTGTACTGCAGCCAGACACCAGGGGGCGGGGCATCTGCTGGAGGCTTCAGTTTGAGCCGAACGTCGTTACGTCCAATCATTAAACAGTCTGTGGATGAGACGTAAGAAGTGAGTTTATCATCTGACACCATTTGTTTGTAAAAGGGGTCATTCATGTTGAAAGACTGCTGCTCTCCTCAGCTGTATGAAGAGTTTATGTTAAGCTGATTGCTCTGACTTTCTGACCTAAAACTATTTGTGAAGCTTAGGTTTAAGCTAAAATCAGGATGTCTTCTAAACGAACTCAATGCCTCACAGTCCAGTTGCAGGGGTAAACAGCTGGCCTGGCTTCCTGAAAGATGCAAAGCATGTCCCGACTGGAGCGGACCAGCAGATGGTCTAAAGCTGATGCTGCATCCACACATCACAAACACGCTGCTCTCCTGTAAATGTGGATTTATGCGGCCGAGCTTCATAAGGCCAAACTTGTCACCACGACTTTGCCAAGACTTTTCCCGCTTGCACCCGAGTAAAACTTCAGTAACAAGTCAGGAAGAGCAGATGTTCGCAACGAAGCTGCTCCAATCAACTCTGCTCTCCTGCTTTTTCCGAGTGCATCTGTCCAAAGAGTTAATATAGAGTCTAAAAACATCACAACAGTGTCTGACTGTGCTGGATGTCACGTAAACATGACACCTTGGCTACCACAACAACTCTTCACAGCATGAAGCGCACCCTGAGACCCCCCCCCCCCCCCCCCCCCCCCCCCCCCCCCCCCCCCCCCCCCCCGTCACTCTCTCCCACGCAACACTTACGGCTGTGAGGGGCGTGTGTGAATAAGCAGCTTAAGAAGAGTTTCAGACTGTAGGCTGTCCTGAAATGTTCTCAGATTTGTTGGGAATGTACCGCGCTAAAGGTTTCAGAATTGTTAGCCTTTTGCAAACAATGATTCCATGTTGTTGTCTCAAACAATACATAGTAAAATATACTTAATTAATCTGATATTGGAGGGAAATTGTTACAGCTGAACACAGAAAGATGACAAAGTACTGTTTGTCTCTATTTATTGTGGTAATTGATCGCTGGCTTTCTCTTTTTTTTTTTTTTTTTTGGTCTTTTTTAAATTTGTTTGTTTCTTAGCATTAGTTAACCCTTAGATGCACACGTGGGGTCAAAAATGACCCCGCAGGATGTTATTCTTCAAAATCTTTAAAACAAAGAGTTTTAATTTTTCTATATTCCAGGTATTCCTCAAAAAACATGTTTGTGACATCAAGCCATTTGCATTTTTATTCAATTTTTTATTAATTTTAAGAAATTGCAGTTTTTGTATCACTACCCCACTCTTTCGCACGTGGGGTCAAAAATGACCCCAATTGAAATCAATGGGGTTTTCAATAAACTGGGTTGTTATTCTTCAAAATCTTCAAAACAAAGAGCTGTAAGTTTTTCATATTCTAGTTATTCCTTATAAAACATGTTTGTGACACGAGGCCATTTGCATTTTTATTTTTTTTTTCATTAATTCTAAGAAATTTCAGTTTTTGTATCACTTCCTCACCCTTCCACAAGTGGGGTCAGAAGTGACTCCAATTGAAATCAATGCGTCTTTTGCAATAAACTAAAGACATTTCTCTCATTTTGGTTAAAGGTGATATATTTTGTTCAAACAAAAGAGTTATTTCATTTTTGACATGCACATTTTTAAATTTCTCATTCACATTTTAGCACCTAACAATCAGTGTATCAGGCCAATCAGGGGTCAAAACATGTTTGTGTGTCCCCAAGTCTGGAGGATGAACAGAGAACATTCAACACGTCCAGAGATCTTAACACTGTCCACACATATGTTCCCCATGTGTGGAAGAGTGTGGGTACAAGTAGGTTGCGCATCCAAATGAAATAAATTTTGTATTTTCATATGACTTTCACTCTTAAATACACAGGCTGGCCAAAAAAAAGTCACCACCTGTATTTAACCAAGCAACTAGGTACAAGCCTCCTATTGGATAATTACTGCATGGCTAAAAAGGTGATATGATTTCACAGGTGACTTTTAATTTCCATTTGTACATATGAAAGGCCATGTAAGTCACTTCACCCTTTAAGCGCTACAGTTGCAAAGTTACAAGCAACAAGCAACATTGCTAAATACAACAAGACAAGGCTGCAAATGTGGTGCCTCATGTAGTTAGTACTTTACATCAGAAAATGGAGGACAGCCGTGACTTCAATCTGAGCGATATATGTGGGCATGTTTCTATTCAACGTTTTGGAGTTTATAGAGTTTGAAAACCGGCCCCCGGTAGAGGAGATGAGAAGCATAACAGAGAGCAAGAAAGTGAACTTTAGTGAGAGAAACCTTATCCTGCTCACCGTTAACAAAGTACTTCGTCAAGTAATAGCTAGATCAGATTCTGAAGAGGAATATTCACCCTCTTATGAAGATGTTCAGTCGTCCAGTGAGACAGTGAGAAAGTAACGCTGCCTCTACGTGACAGTCCACAAACAGCACAAACTGGAGCAGATTCTTTGCCCCACCATGTCCAGTGGGGATGGTTGGTGTAGCAAGGGTGATCAAGACACTGCTAATGGTGACAGGGCTAGCGGGAATGTTAAAAAAAAAACACGACAATAGCAAAGCACAATGTAGAAGCCGCATCTGCTGCTACACTTTCACAGATGCTTCGTATAACAACTTGACTTTGTTGGCAAAACAGTGGCAGATTATGTTGTCTTTGAAAATATCAAGTTGTTATATCAAATACATCCCCAAACAATGTTGACTTTGCATCAAAGGAGACATAATTCCCTGAATGACACTTAATGACAGCATTCATAAACATGCATGAAGCCTTCTTCAACTTAATGACAGTTTATGACAGTGTTATGTCAATCTTATGTATACCTCTTCAAATAAAGTGTTACCGGATTGTTATTTCGTTTTTCTTAACTGCAATTATTAGTTACTGAGTGAAAACAGCAGAAAAGCACCAAGCTGCCCATCAAAAGTGTGCCTTCAGCTGAAATCACAACAAATGCTTCCATAATTTGGTTCTTCAGGTCAGCAACAACAGTCTGGTTGACCGTGAGCAATAACCTGATTCTGATCGGAACAAGCCGTCCTGCAATCTGGACACTTCACAGTGAACTCTTTGAACTCACAGCAGGCTGTGACTTGATGTAGAGAGAATCTACAAAAGTCAAAAAAAAAAAAAAAAATGAAAACTCAAAAATATTCAGGAGTTTCAATCTAACTATGTTGTTCTCACATTAATGCTTGAATGCAACAAAGATAGACATATAATGATTTTATCCAAGACAGAAATACGCTTAAAATCCACCACATCATATCCTGAATTATGAAAATTGAACATCAAAATGTAGATTCCTGATCAGAAATAATTGCAGTGACATGACTTTGAGTATCATGTTGATGATGCTTATATCAGACTGTGTGTTGTTTCTCCTTTATCTCAACTCTCATCATGTAAACCTGCACCTCCAGGATTTAGCACGCTTAAAATAGACTATTGAGAGCGAGACTAGTGAAGTGCTATTTATATCTTTTCCATTACATGGTATTATATCTGGACCTGCTCAGGATTTCTCTCCATCTATGAACAAATGAGCTGCATGAAAAAAAAAAAAATCTTCCCTGATGGAATTCCCATCTCTGTCCTCCTGAAGAAAACACCAGATGATATGAATCACTGTCACATCTCAGACACATCACAGCCTTTTCAATCAGCCATGTCCTCTCCACCACACATCTCACACACCGACACACACATACACACCCCATGCACACCCCATACTGTGTGTGCTGTAGCTGTGGGAGCACTTAAACTGAGGCATGATGTCCATGTGGCCTTCTCCTGTCACAGCACAGGCCGTGTGTCTTAAACCACATGAAATGAGCTTGAAAGTGATGGGTGGTAGATTTTACAAACAAAGGCGTCCTCATTAGAGCCTCGGGTCGCTCTGTCAGGAATCGGTCCTCACAAGTATGGCCAGATCACAGCACGTAATCACTGAGAAACACACAAACACACACACACACACACACACACACACACACACAGGGCTCCAGTCATGAGCTAAAAATAGCAGTTATTACTGTGAATCAGTATTGCCAGTGAAACAGCTTCCTGCATTGCCAGAGATCCAGATTTGACGCTTCGGTAGATTCACAAACACTGTGACACAACCTTTGAATACAAAGAGGACAGTATGTACCAGAGAGGGACCTTTATAGTATGAAGTCATAGTTCTGAAGAATCAGGAAAACACACTTCAAATCTAAGTGATCAACTTTAATTCACATTTCCTAAGTTATTGATGTTATTTGATTCTGGTTGTATAGATTATCTAACTTATGAAACAAAAGAAACATTTATGAAAACATTCTCCCTCATCAGATCGGCCTGTGGGGACTTTCTAAGCGATTTGGAATAGTTTCACTTTTATATAATTTCCTGATAATAATCCACAATTTAACCCCTTGGTGCATAGTGGTCACTACAGTGGACACCTATTTAAAAGTTATTTCCTCCTAAATTCAATGGTTCATGTGGTGGAAATTCATATTAGCCTGTGATAGGATGTTTTTATTCTTCTTAGGGCCTGAAAAAATATTTTCAATTTTTTCCAAACATCTATATATATTTTTTAAAAAGTTATAGACAAACATTTGAAGGTGAAAAAGCTCATAAACTATAAATGATTAAGTGTTAAAATGGATGAAAGAGAGTTAAAATGTTTTGCAAGGCATTGAAATTCCGAAAAAAAAAAAAAAAAAAAAAAAAAAAAAGAAGTCAAACAAAAAAAAAGTCATATTTACATGAAGTTCACACTGTTTTAAGTTGAATGCTCAGTTACAAATATTTGAAAAAAAATTGGAAAACTTTTTTTTCCATGCCTTAAGACAAATGAAAACACACAAGGGAAAAATCCTGACACTGACTTTTATAATTCATGCATCAGATGGTTAAAATGAGCTTTCTAAATGTTACCTCTTGGTATCTGACGTCACATTGAACACAAATCTATTTGCAGCACATGGCCTGAAAGTCCCTTTCATGACTCCACACCAGCAGGCAAAATCTGGCAGTGAGGAAACAAATCTGTGTTTCTCTCTGCTGACAAGGATTTCTTGTATTTATTTTGTAGTAATGGTGGACACCGGAGCTGGACTGTCAGACAGAAACAGGAGGTTGGAGAAGAAGAAATCTGAACAGTATAGTGATAGAGTATGGGATAATATAGAATCCAGCCTATTAGGCCTGTTGGTTGGAAAAATCAGGAGCCAGCCTGTAAGTCAGGAGGCCAGTTTGTCAGAAATTAAGTTAGGATTAATTTGACATTCATCAATCCAAAGTGATTATCTGACCCACAGGCCTTTTGATTTTCTGACAAAAGAGCTTCCTTGTTTTCTGACCAACAGGCCTACTAACTAATGGGCCATCCGACTAATGGGCCTTTTGATTTTCTGACTAATTAGCTTTCTGATTAGTGGGCCTACTGGTTTTCTGACTAACTTGCCCTCTGGCTAATTGGCCCTCTGAATAACAGGTTTTCCGGCTAATTGAACTTCTGACTAATAGTCCGTATGTTTTTTTTTGTTTCTTGTTGTTGTTGTTTTTGACTATTTTCTGAATAACAGGCCCTGACAATAACGTTGGTAATGTTTATTCCTGTCCACATGCAGCAGTTAAACTGCATTGATCTGTTCAAACCTGAGAGTCTATCAGTAAAAAAGAGCCACGTTACATTTGCTCTGCTTGGTGAGGTTGGAGTTGGTAGATGAGCACTGGTAGGACATAACCAGGATTCACTGACGTAACACGCTGTGATCACGTTATGGACACGTCTCAGAGAACAGATACAGTGGAACCATGACTTACTAGTGTCCCATCTAACAAGTTTTTTGAGATCTGACCCATCTTGCAACTGAATTTTTGCTTTGAATAAAGAGCTAAAATTCAAGCAATTCAACCCCACATACGGTGCAGTGAATGCAAACGTGAACACCGTAGCATCCACCCAGCATCCAGTGTCTCACTTCTTCACTTTAAGCCACAAATCTTCAATATTTTTTTTTCAGCCCAAGGACCCTCTAACTAATGGAGCGATGGAGCAGGGACCCCCGACTATATAAATGATGTATATTAAGTTGTGTTTTATATCAAATGGGGCCTAGTACCATGTATGAAAGTACGTTGTTATTGTGCATTCAATACTAAGCCATTTAAATAATACCCAGGTTCATTTGGAGGTACAGTAAGTGGGGTAGCCCTACTCCTGCCATTAATGAACATTATCCAACATCAGTGGTCTGTCAATTGTATGACAATCGAGCATAGAAGCTACTCAGATTGCATTTTTGTTTGTTTTTAGTGGAAACAAAGGGATGCCTCTTCAGTGCCAGTGCCATACACAAACTAACTGGTTATTAAATATTTGAAAATATAAAGAAACTGCCTAATCAACTAATAATGTCCCGGACCCCCTGCAGTGCCTCCTCAGGCCCCCTGTTGTAGACCTCTGATTTAAGCTGTTAGCTCACAGTGGAAGTGTTTTGTTTTCAGTTGTTTTGCAAAATTTTCAGACTTGTTTCAAAAGAAACACCCAGAAAAAGTCATTAATAGCATAGTGGATGAAACAGAACTCATTTGAAAGGTTTCTATGGAAAATACCAGCAGATGAAAGTGTGGTGAAAAAGGCAAAAATCAGCCAATAAATTTCTGTTATTCAGGTAAGCCTTTCTCCTCCATCCCCGTCAGCGTCTTCAAGTCGTCTTAATTCCAAATGCTGAAAACCAGATTGTGTAACACCAGTTTATTGTGTAATATCCTACTGTATAGTTTAACACAGCACCCCCTATCTATGAGTACAGTTTTCTTATCAAGAATATGTAACAAAGAAAAAATTCACTGAGTTTTGGGGGGTCCAGAACAGATTTAAGGCATTTCAATTCATTTCAATGGGAAAAATTAATTTTAAATATGAGTTGTTTCAGTTACTGACTCTGCCAATGAACTAATTTAACTCACAATTGAGTGCACCGCTGTGGTCCACTCACCAGCTTATTGTGTTTTTTTCTTCTGTATTGCTTTAACACAGCACTCCCTTATTATGAGTAACATTTTCTTTTTTAATAATATGTAACAAGGAAGAAATGCAGTGTTTTTTGGGGGGTCCAGAATGCCTTAAAGGTGTTTCAATTCATTTCAATGGGGGAAAATTAATTTTTATATGAGTTATTTCAGTTACCAACTCAATCAACAAACTATTTTAACTTGAAATTGAAGGCACAACTGTGGACCGCTGAACAGTTTATAACATTATTTTCTTCTGTATTGATTGAATACAGCACTCCCTTTTGACAAGTACAATTTTCTTACTTAAAGATATGTAACAAAGGAAAAATGCAGTGTTTTCGGGGGGTCCAGAACAGATTAAAGGTTTTTCAATTTATTTCAATGGGAAAAATACATTTTAAATATGAGTTATTTCAGTTACATACTCTGTCAAGGAACTCATTTAACTCACAATTGACTGCACCACTGTGGTCTGCTCACCTTCTGGACACTTACCTATGCTACAAAGTTGTATTGCGCAAAAAAAAAGGAGAGCTAAATAGATCTGCTTTCCAAAACATATGCCCAGAAAACAATGCCAGGAGGGTAGTCCCCACAGAGCAAGTGTGCTAGTGTGGGCTTTAAAAGTGTTTTCTGTCTAATTCAGCCCACATTATTAATATGAGGACAAGTTCAAACAAACATCCTGGAGCACAGAAACTCCATTTGACTTGTATTTGATTGCCAATGTGCCAACACCTTAGGATACATCAGCTAAAGGGGAGATTAATTTGAGAAACCAGCATTCACTGAGAGTATGATGGGGCTTATTTGCATTTAAAACATGTTATATCATTTTGTTCCCATTTGCTTTTCAAAGGTACCAGAGATGTGAGATTCTCAGCAGAGTGAGTCAGTCAGTCTTTAACTCAAAGACAGCCAAGTGTCCTAAATCACTGAGACACAGCCGAGCCATAAAATCCCCAGACACTACTTTCATTCTGTGACGCAAATCTATGATGGCCAGGGAAGCTGGCAGCAATGCAGAAATCAAACGTCTTTCTGGGAGGTTACTTGATTAAAACATCAATTCCCTTTTTTTATTCTCTGGCTTTTACTGGAAATTAAAATGAAAGCTGGATCTGAATTTTGATCCTCTTCAGCTCAGATAATAAAGATAAAGATAAAGATAAAGATGTGTGTTCTATTTTGCTCCTGTATCTGAAGGTTACTTCACAATGTCTCATATTTCTGGTTGAACATTGAATAAGCAGCCAACAAATGAATAAATGTATATCTGAGAAGAATACAAAACAAAGACAAAGATGCTACTCTTTCCCAGAATCCCTGTACTTTCAACGCACAACACGAAAAAAAAAAAGTGTTGTTTTCACACAGACTTCAAAGACAAGCAGAAACCAAACAGTGCATTTTACTCAATTCCCCGTGTGGAGTCAGATTTTCTCACAGTCCCCTGCTGATATGAGCTGCTGCGTGTGAAACAAAACCTGTTCAAACAAGATCTAAACTGCAGGATTAATCTATTAACATAATTTGTCAATATTTAAAGCTGACAACAGAGGAACACAGAGACTGAAAGTTTGAGGGACGGGCAGTTTTTTTGCATTTTTATACCCAACTAAAGACTGATAATCTGACTTAATATGACGTGTGCTTCAGTCTGAGGACTCATCCAGCAAATTACTACCACACAGAACCAAAATAGCAAATTGGGAGCTTTGGGACTGAGGTCAGCGTAGTGAAACTAATGTGATGTCTGGAAACATTATGCGTGTGAGTTTGCTTTAATTAGCTTTATTAAACATGACTCCCTCTTACCTGCGTTGTCTTGTGTGGTTGCGATCAACCGGTGGGGCACTCGAGGTGAGACCTTCAGCCCTACTCGCACCTGATAGAATCTGACAGAGGAGACAGGAACAAGACAGTCATTGAACCGCAGAGATTTACTGACAAGCACTCAAGGCTACATAAATCTATGTGCTGCTGCTGCAGCTGCTGCCTGGAGCGACCGAGAAACTTGTAATGCTAATTATCAAAATAAATATACTGCTTTGATGCTCTAAAGTAGGAAATTTGTCTTTGACAGATTATTTCCCACTTTATGGAAAAGTACAGTGTGAGGGGAAAAAGAAACAAAAAATACAGTTTTCACATGCAACAAACTCCAACACCTGTTTTAATCTTTGACTCCCCAGGAATGAAGTCATCCTGGTTCTGAGGTTGAGGCCCAACACTGTAAAATACAATAAGTTGACTCTACTTAAAAAAAAAAAGCAAAGTTGTTGCCTTAAAAAAGTAATCTCTGTAAACTTACTAAGGTTGACCATGAGTGAGGAGGGCACACAGTGGACATGAGGCCCTGTTGTACATGGATGTATTACACAGGTGACACAGGCTGTCTTTGCCCTTGTATAGACTGACTGTCTACACTCCATGGCTTAGTCCAGCTGTCAGTGACATAGACTAGATATCAAGGACATTCATGAATAATGTCGTTTTCTTCTGTGAAACTCTTGATGTAAATTCCTGTGAATGTTTTGCATCAGCCTCTAACTTGAACAGGCATTTTCATTTGCCCACTGAAGCCGCCCATCATGTACTAGGTGTTGAATTATGGTGTATGACTGTACATTTTGAAAAAATGCTGGCAGGGGATGTCAGTCTACACCGAGGAGCTTGGACAGCAGGGTCTCATGTCCACTGTGTGCCCTCCCCAGACAAGGTTACAGGGTTACAGGATTTGGTTATCAACTTATTTGATAGGTTACTGCCATGACATAAGTTGTCAGATCGTAGTTCTTTTCAGCTTTAACAACATAAGATATATGGTCAACTTTACCTGGAAATGTTCAGGCAATCTGTTTCATAAATTTTTCAAATGAAGTCAACAAAAGAAAGTTGACTTTACTAAGCTTAAGTGAGTAGGCTCAACAGAGTGAGCTAAAATAAGTGAAGATCACTTTTTTGTTTTATGTAAGATTTACTGTTACATTTTACAGAGACCATGGTAGGAGAAGGAAGGTGAAGGAAAAAAACTTTTACAGGTTTACCCACAAAATCACTGCTTTGTGGAAGAAATACTAAGTCGGTTTCTTTTACTTCAACAAAAAACTTGTAGTTTCTCTGTGTCTTTATTGATTGTGTGTTACACAGAAAAGTTACCAGAAATTATGACAGTTTAATCTCATAACAAAAATTTTCAGAATCCTGCACTGGTTGCTTTACTTTTCTCTGAATGCTTTGTAATGCTATCATCCCTACGACTTTTATTTACCAATATATGAAACCCTTTGGAAATGTTCAGCTTTGAATAACAACACTAAATGAAAATCTTATAAGGTAGAAATGTGCTTGGTAATGGTCAGAGACATTTGACTTTTATCCATCCATCCATCCATTTTCTTAACCCCTTGTCCTATTCAGGGTCGCGAGCTTATCCCAGCTGTCATTAGGCAGGGGGAGAGTTCACCCTGGACTGTTCTCCAGTCAGTTGCAGGGCTGACATAGAGACAAACAACACACACACACTCACACCTACGGGCAATTTAGAGTGATCAATTAACCTAACGTGGGCATGTTTTTGGTCTGTGAGAGGAAGCTGGAGTACCCAGAAAGAACCCATGCATGCACAGGGAGAACATGCAAACTCCACACAGAAAGGTGACCTTCATGCTGTGTGACTGCAGCGTTGTGCCACCGTGCAGCCCCCTTTGACTTTTATGTTTTGTTGTTTTACAGCAAACATATACAGTACAGGCCAAAAGTTTGGACACACCTTCTCATTCAATGTGTTTTCTTTATTTTCATGACTATATACTGGACCGACTGACCTTCATTCCTCAAAGTAATGATGGCCACTTGTTTTTCTTTAGTTAGCTGATTGGTTCTTACCATAATATGAATTTTAACAGTTGTCCAATAGGGCTGTTGGCTGTGTATTAACCTGACTTCTGCACAACACACTGATGGTCTCAACCCCATTGATAAAGCCAGAAATTCCACTAATTAACCCTGATAAGGCACAGCTGTGAAGAGAAAACTATTTCAGGTGTCGACCTCTTGAAAAATGCTAAAAGTATACAAAGCAGTAATCAGAGTAAAGGGTGGCTATTTTGAAGAAACTAGAGTATAAATCATTTTTTCAGTTATTTCACCTTTTTTTGTTAAGTACATAACTCCACATGTGTTCATTCATAGTTTTGATGCCTTCAGTGAGAATCTACAATGTGAATAGTCATGAAAATAAAGAAAATGCATTATATAAAAAGGTGTGTCCAAACTTTTGGCTTGTACTGTACACAATTCTTAACTCTATTTTTTTCTGTTTCAAATGAGATATACATCCCCTGGTCCCAGCAGTGCACTTGTGGGGTTATAAAATTATACTATTAAATTATCTAAAATGGTGGGTCATATGACATGGTGTTGCAGAACAGCAGTTAGAGAATCCTGCTGTAGTTATTAGTGAAGAGGCTCAAAGCAACGTAGTTGTCTAATCTAGGGTGATAATGTTCTGAAAACACATAAAAAGGACACCTTATCTGGCCTCTTGGAGTCACTACAAAAATACCCAAAGATGCTCAAAGACAACAAAGTAGCTTTATAAATTACAAATATATTTGAAATATTCTTTTTTTCTGTTCTGAGTGATCATTTTCTTTAATGTATACATGAATAACGTCTTACAGCATGCTTGAGTATAAAGAAAAGTCTAGGTACTTTTTCTGTCTGAAGGAGCAGCTCAGGCAGTCAGAGCATGTTTTCTGTTGTGATACGAAGAAAAAGGAGCAGCCTGGGTTTTTCCCATCATGATGCATGCGATGTGCATGCTCAACACCTTGACAGGTCAGTACATTAGCATAATGCCAGTGGCCCAATGCAGAGCTTTATTATAAATATTTATGGTCTGTGGAACAAGCTGAGAAAAACTTGAGAGACATTTTACAAAACCCCCTAAGACATTCTTTTAGGACCAGTGAGGCGTGCGCATAGTCACTCTAGTCTGATTCTATCTTGAGATCAACATTTCCAATATGGCTCCTGCCAATAATAGGTCACAAAACTCAGCATTACAAACGGATTTGTGCGTTGATTCTATATCGGACCATAAACTTAACCATTGTAAAGTTAATGACCCAAATACAGCCCACTAAGAAAAGGCATATAAAAATATTGTTCTCAAACCATTCTGTGTGGAGCCTCAGTTACACAATGGACTGTGAAAGATATGGACGTCGTATCTGTGACATCACCCATTTGTTTCTGAAACAGAGTTTAAACCATAGACATAGTACAAGTAGATGCCTCATTGACTGACACTGTCTATTGGAGCAAAAAGGCTTTAAGTGATGTTCTCTGTTCTTCTGTTAAAGAAGAAACTGAGTCTATTTCTGATAAAAACGGCAGAAATCGCCGCGTCCACGGAGACCGCTTCACACGCCGCCATTGTTTTCAAACATTCAGACGCTTCCTGCTGATGTCACGTCTGCAGCTCTCTCCTCTCTTCTCTGATTGGGTCGACAACATCTCTGCCGGGTGAAGTCGGCTGTGATTGGATCTTAGCAACATGGATCTGCAGGATTTCAGAAAATGAAAACAGGCAAATCCATCTACTCTGCAAGGTTAACTTTTTCTATTTCCAGACCAGAATTTGCTGCTCGAGTGAACCAAATTGACAGGTTTGTGAATAAAATCTCATCTATAATTTATTATCCAAACAGGCCAAGCATAGAAAGTCTTAGAGGTGAAGTATGAAAGTTTAGCTGTGCTCTTGCTGACATGCCTGAGAGGTTAGCAATACTATGTTAAAGAAATGGGCTGCACAAGTGTGGCTGAATTATTTAAGGTATGATGGACAAATGGTTATAAACTATAAAACAGACTTAGTAATCTGCCTCTGTTCAAAGGTTGTAGAGTGTGTTATGATGAAGCTTCATACAATACTTTCAAATCTAAGGGGATAACAAATTCCTTTAGATCCATGGTAAGACTTGAGATAGTCATTCAGAGCTGTAAGAAACCATATAACAGCAGTGTATGAATAGTAATAGTACATAAAACAGTCCCAGTGATGTGAAAAAGTTTTGCTGTGGTATGTCAGACGACAGGCAGCAGAAGAAAAACACGTCTTTCAAAAAGGTCACTTTGTCAGTTCAAGTCGACCCAGCTTTGTGTAAAAGCACATCTCAGCTCTCAGGGGACACATTGGCAGTCTGGGAGACCCGAGCGTGGCCGTGAACACAGCCATCACATCAGTCCTTCAGCGACAGAGCTTTTAAAGATGGAGGCTCCACTGAGAAGAGCACGCGAGAGGTTCTGAAGGTTGATAAATAAATAACAGCTGTTCACGAGGTCAAATAGGTCGAGTCACTGTCCAGGGAGTGTTCAAGAGCTAATGCAGACGCTTTTACAGCAGAGATTCCTATACATGCAGGATATTTCTTGACTTGTGAAGGGTTTTCAGCGATTTAAAGGCAGCAGGAAGCTTCATGTCTTACCCTGTTGTTCAAAGTGGTCACTACAGTGGACACCTGTTTAAAAGTTATTTGCTCCTTAATTCAATGTTCATGTGGTGGAAATTCATATTAACCTGTGTCAGGATATTTTTATTCTTCTAAGGGCCTGAAAAAATGTTTTCATTTTTTTTCCAAACATATATTTATTTTTAAAAATGTTATAGACAAACATTTGAGGGTGAAAAAGCTTATAAACTATAAATTATCCAGTGTTCAAATGGATGACAGAGAGTTAAAATGTTTCGCAAAGCATTAAAGAAAGATTATTCATGAAATTATCAAAAAAATAAATAAAGAAAAGAAAAGAAGACAAATATAAGACGGAGTGTTAGGGCCACGTTAACATTTTTTTTTTTTGCTTCATATTTTACTACAAGAAGAAAGTTGAAATGAATTATTTTGCAATGAAATTATAGTCAAAATTAATTATTCTACTTCAAGTATGAGTTGAAATTAATTATTTTACTATGAGATGAAAGTCGAAGTAAAGTCAGCTAAAAGTTGAAGTATCTCCTTATTTTTAAAACCTGACTTAAAGTATAATTTGACGAAATGCTCCGTGGTCCTCATTTCCTCCTCCTTGCAGACTGACCTCGATTATATTTCCACTTTATTCTCGTCGTAAATTACATCATTATTTTCCATTTTAATCTCATAGCAAAAAAATAATTTAAACTTTAAACTCTCAGTAAAAATAATAGTAACACTTTATATTAACACTCACTTTTTAGCATTAGTAAAGCATTAAATAACCATTTACTAATACTTAGCTCATCATCTGTAAAGCGTTGCTCATATTTTAATACTCATTTGTACTCATTTGTTGGGGGTTTTTATTACAGGCACTTTCAGTTTGAGAATTATTATATATAATTTATTTATTTTTTTGCAGAAGTTTTATTTTAAGTTTAAATGAAGAGTTATTTTTACAAGCTCTTGTTTCCTCCAAATAAATACAAGTTTTCCGTACATGTGTTTTGTGTGTTCCCTCATTCTGTTGAGCCAGTATCTGTGACTTCTGTGTTTCAAGGTGCTGCTGGTCTTATATATCATTATTAAATGCTTTATGAAGCATGAAAAGGCCCAACTTTAGATCAGCTCACAAAATAATGAACAAACAACTTATAAATCCTTTGTGACGACCTTAATTAATCATAATTTGCTCTGTAATTAGGTGTTCACTATCCCTTACTAAATGTTAGAATCATAATCTGTAAATGGTTTATGGGTCAATGACAAAAAGAGGGTCTAAAAACGTATTTTTGAAAAGTTCTTTCAAAAAGGATAAAAAACATATTTCTGAGAGAAGAATTAAGTTTTCTAACAGATTTCAGTAGTTAACCAACATTTCAAAGTTTTTAGGTTCATTATTTTTTAGTATTTTTAATTTGAGCACCCAAAAATGTCAGGTGGTGCAACCAAATATATGAAAATATATTTATATGTTCCTGTTATTTTTTCTGTGTGAAATTATTGGCAAGTATCTCTCAAGTGTCTGTAGTGACTCATACATTTTCATTTTGTGTGTTTTATTTCTTTTATTTGTGAATAAGATAAATAATTTGATGTTAAAATAACATTTCACATTATTACATTGGTTGTACCACCTGACATGGAAATTGTTCCAGTCACCAATGAAGTGAAAAAACCTTTTTTATCAGTATTTCAGAGAAATCTACAAACTTTTCCACTTGGTCACAAATGTCATTTGGGCTCCTCTGGCTGATGCAGTTTCCTGTTTCCTGTTTTTATTCTCTTCACTTTAAAATAAAAGTCTAATGTTACGGTTGCACCACCCTGACATTTGACAAGGTGAAAATTACAGGACAGAAGTTTTTTAAATTTCTCAACAGCTTTAAAATTCTTTTTATTTGCAAAGAATGTTTTATTTAAAAAGGTTCAAGCATAAAATAATGCCACTGTATTTTTAATTTCAATTTACAATAACTGACATTCAATTTTTAGAGTTTAATTTGACACCTATGAACAGTCCTGCCAACGTGGTGGACTGTAAAACCCCCAAACTCCTACCAAAACACAAAAAAACATGTTATATTTTAATAGTTTAAAGATGTGTTCAAATAACACAGGTTTCATAGAATAAAGAAATACATGTGATGAAATACTCAATTCATGATGGAAGGAAATATTGCGCTCGGACACAAAAAAAGGGACGTCACGTCATTGACCCATATAACAAGTTAAAAATGACCATAATAGCTCATTTGTAATCGGTGAATTCATCATTTATAAACTGTGAACAAAGGGTTACTTGACACATTATAGAGGGTCATATTCATCAATAATAAAACATTTATAACTGTGTTTGTACATGGCGTGCAAATGAGAATTAAAGTGCTTTACTAATGCTAAAAAGCGAGAGTTAATATTAAGTGTTACCAAAATGGTTAACTTTGACTTTATTCTCATAGTAAAATGATTGATTTCGACTTTAATCTCAAGTAAAAGAATTCATTTCGACTTTAAACTCATAGTGAAATATGAAGTAAAGAAAAACAATTCTTAATGTGGCCTTAATACTCCATTGTACAATTAAAAGAAATGTCATATTTACTTTAAGTTCACACTGTTTTGTGTTGAATTCTCAGTTGAAAATATTTGAAAAAAAAAAAAAAAAAAAGGAAAACTTATTTTCATGCCTTAAGACAAAAAAAAAACACTAAAGGGAAAAAATCCTGACACTGGCTTTCATAATTCTATGCATCAGTGTTAAAAGAAAAACAATTTAGCCAGAAAAATGAAGTGATGTGATGCAGCTGTGTTTTCATTTAGCGTTTTTAATTTTTCCCTCATTAACAAAGAGCAAGAGTGTCGTGTTTACTGCCTTTGCCCTCTTTAACAATCAAACAGCGATTAAATATGTATCTTTAATGCAATCAGTGTGTGAGAAAGTGTTCAGCTGTGGCGTTTTAGGAGAGGTTTCTGTTGATTTCAGCCATTACTCTGCTTTATATTGACTACTGGTCTGTTTTTTTTTTTCACAGTTTTTCATCTTTACAAAAGGATCAAAGTATATTTGGTGTCCCCATCAGATATCTGCAGCTATCTGAAGCCCCGTGGATACCCGTAAACATAGACATATTACAGTGCACTCAGCTGAGGGGATTACCATGATAAAGCTTTAACCCATCCCATCTAGAGTGGAAAAATCATTTCGATAAAGCCGGTGTTTCAGCGAATCAGGAGGCCCCCATGCTGAGAGGTTTTAATCTCCCTGCAGACATATCAGAGCAGGATAAACATGACCTGGTGTGTCCCAAAAAACTTGACTGCACCGCTGAAGAAAATGTGTTAACCTTTCACTTCAATAGATATCATATCTGTAAAGCTGAGGTCACATTCAAAGTTGGTGTTTCTATTTGGGATCAGGTGTTACCCTCCATAGGTCGACCTGCTCCAAAAAACAGATTTGATTGTTTTGTCTGAAGTGCTTTTTCTGTTTACCTCATCAACCGTTACTGCCCTAACACCAGCATCACAAAGCACTGATTGTGCACCTGTTGTGTAGGAATGAACAGCTAGCTGACTTTTTTTTTTTTGTTCTCTTTGTTTTTTTTAAGCTTTTCATTACTTCTGATGTCTCATTTCACGGTTCTGGACATCAAACTTGTTCTGTCTGCAGTGGTATTTTTACTCTTTCTGTTCCTATGTTTGTCCAGCTCGCATGTTCATGCTAACCGGTGCTAGGCCCAATATCCCCTGCTAGCCGGGAGGCAAGGATGATGCCTGGGCTAAGAAGGGACAGCAATAATCTGGTCTTCTATCGAGGGGTTAGGGGAGATGTAAGGTCTCCAAAAAGATGGACGAAGCTAGCCGTGCTAATCCAGCAGCAGAGGGAAAACCAGAGGGCAGAGTAACATCATGCTAGCCATGGAGACATGACTAGCATAACTGAGAGGGTGAGACTGAACAGACTGGTGAAGAAGACCAGCTGAGTCCTGGGCTGACCCCTGGACCCTCTGGACCCTCTGGACCCTCTGGACCCTCTGGACCCTCTGGAGGTGGAGGCTAACAGGAGAATTTCCGCCAAGTTGTCATCTCTAATGATCAAAATGTCTCAACCATTTCAGAAGACTTTTTTTCCCTTCATTTCATCCACATTTACTCCTTGTATATTAGGAGAAATTTGAACCTGAAGTTTCTTGTAATTCAAAAAATGTCTTGATACAAGAAACTTTTTTGATTTTTTGACTTGTTTCAAGTTATTCAAACGTCATTTTTGTCTTTGAATATATTGAAATAAGACTTTTTTTAGGACTGGTCAGTTTAATGTGGCTCATATTAGGATTAAAAAGATTTTTTTTTAAACTTAAATAAGACAAACACTTACTTAGATTTCAGTTTTCGCAGTGCAACTTATGAATGAGTTCATGAACGATTGCTCATCGTTCAGGCACAAAACTGCACTTCAGATCATACAAACCTAGATGATACAATGAATTGTGGGAAAATAATGAAGCAGAACAGAACTAGAAAAACCCTGCCTGAAATTTTGTCATTTAATAGTAGTTAAATTTTCCCCAAATTATCTGGCGACCACTGGAAATCATCTCTCGGCCCCCATTGGGGTCAGGACCCCAAGGTTGAGAATGGCTGAGTTAGAGGATCTGGATTTTAATTTGTTGAACATCAACACTTGTTGCTGTTTACGTCGGGCTTATGTGCGCAAGTGGGTCCATATGGAAATAATGGAAACATCAACCTTTTGAAAATTGGTGCGTGGCAAAGTATATATAGTGTTTCATTTACGTTTTAGCTTATGATTGACCTTGTGCAGGCTGTTATTTGCCCACGTCTGTTTTAGACCAAATGTTGCCTAAAACAAACAAACACAATCTGACCATCAATGCCACCAGAAATATCTGTGTTTAGTCTTCTCTTAGGAGAAGTTCTCTCAAACCTCCAGTTAGCAGGCAGCTTGTTGTGTTTCCTAACAACTTCAAGACTAAATGCAGCTTCAATGTTTTTATCTTCACCCTGCTGTGAAGTTAAAGTCAAGGGAGGTTTTTCAGAGTGGTGTCTTCTCTTTTGTTCTTCTGGTCCTTGTTAACACTCGTGCAGTGGATACATACTCATTTGCTTTCAGAAGACCAGTTAAGAGGGTAATAAAGTAGTGTAATCTGGTGGGTATTTACTCACAAACCTTTTTTTTATTTTGTTCATTTTTATCATTAAACTCAAGTTGTATTAAAGAAACAGCAACTTTTGACAAATGCTCAAATGTGTGGAACCCTTGTCAGCAGGGCATGTGAATATGTTCACGCTGAGTCGCCATCTGTGGAGCGGGCTAATACTCACAAACAGCATGTCTCTGGAAATGTGATGTCTGCGGGGATCATTACTTACCCTCTTTGAAAGAGATCCACATTGTGAAACTTGTGCAACTCTACAGAAAAATCCAATGTTCCCTGTACTTCAGACATGATATAATCCCAGTCATCACCTGTCAAACAGAGAAGACACTCAGTAAATATCAGAGAAATGAGGCAGATGGGAACAAATGATGGCATTTCTTCGTCTTATTATCACACGGATATTTCCTCTATTTGTGAAGGTGACGTGACTCATCTACACCACAGAGAAGAGAGGAGTGAACAACACCCAGACACGAAACCTTGGTCTGAACATAAACAGTGACATGGGTGTTTGGGTAAATAGTGGAAAAATGAACAACATCTTTCAGTCCAGGAGCATTTCAGAATAAAAGCATGACAGGTGAAGCTGAACACTGTTTAGTCAAAATGAGGCCTGGGCAATTAATCGCAATTTAGATTAAATCACAATATGACCTGTTGCAATATTCTAATCGCAGACTGTGCAATATTTATTTAACCTGAGTCAGAGTCAGATAAACTTTTTGCAGTATATATTTTATACTTTACATCAGTTACTCAACCCTGCTCAACTGAATCACAAACTTTTGAAAACTACCTTTGGGGGAGGAAAAGTCTAAGTGGATAAAAGTGGCAAAAACAGCAAGAAGTAGCAATAAAAATAAGTTAAAAGTGCCAAAAATGGTCAAGAAGCAGCAAAAATTGGCAAAAAAATTGGGAAGAAACTTGAGAAATATTCAGAAAGTGGCAAAGAATGGTACAAAAGTGGTGAAAAAGAGTGACAAGTGACTAAAATTGATAAAAAGAAATAAAAATTGGCAAGAAAATTCTGAGAAAACTAATCAAAAAGTAGCAACAATGAGGAAAAAAGTGACAAAAAATGGTAAGAAGTGGTTAAAGAGTAGCCAAAGGTCACGTAAATGGCAACAAAGTTGGAAAAAAAAGAAAGAAATAGTCAAGAGGCAGCAAAAATCAGAGGGAAAAAAAGTGAAAAGTGACTATAATGGGTAAAAGCAGTCATGAGTAGCAAAAAGTAAATGTTATGGGTTGTTATAATGCCATAATTAATGTCAATGTTATCTTTCTAAGATTTGTTTGTTTAAAAAGTCATATAAATAATTGCACAAAAAAATTGCAATTCATTATACAGGGAAAAATAATTGCAATGAAATTATTTTTGGAATTCTTTCAGCCCTAAACAAAACTGTATTAAACAGTAAAGTTTGAATAAATAGAGTAAACTGGTGGTACTTTTCTTTTTCTTTTTTTTAATCTTTTTTACCAAATACTCCTATGCATTTACAGAAACATCACAACTTCCTACCAAAGTTTGAATCATCCCTCAAACTAATTTTTATTGTTAGAAAATCTGTGATCAAAGTTTAACCCTCTGATGCATGAATTATGAAAATCAGTGTTAGGATTTTTCCCTTTTATCCAACATAAAACAGTGTGAACTTAATGTAAATATGACTTCTTTTTTGGTTTTACTTTTTTTGGTAATTTCATGAATAATCTTTTTTTAAATGCTTTGCGAAACATTGTAGCTCTCCCTCATCCATTTTAACACTGAATAATTCATAGTTTATAAGCTTTTTCACCCTCAAATGTTTGTCTATAACATTTTTGAAATATATATATATATATGTTTGGAAAAGAATTGAAAACATTTTTTCAGGCCCTAAGAAGTGTAAAATTATCCTGACACAGGCTAATATGAATTTCCACCACATGAACCATTGAATTTAGGAGTAAATAACTTTTAAATAGGTGTCCACTGTAGTGACCACTATGCACCACAGGGTTAAATTTGTAACGTGACATCAAAGAGAGAACGGTTACTGAGTTACAGCTACAGAGCAGTGAAGCCTGGATCAGATCTGTGTCAACTTGATGACAAAGCCTATGCTACACTATAATTGTGTGCCCCTGTGATTGGTCCATTGAGTGGGATTGTATTTCCTCTTATACTCTTCGTCCCCTCTGAAATCTCTTCACCCTCTCTCTAATAGTTACCTATTGTAGACACCAACTTGTATCACCAATATAACACGCTCAAAATCACTGAAACAGCAGGAGCGTAGCAGGAAAAGAAACGTGTAATCTAACAATCCCACCACACTGCCCTCATGTGTTTTGGGGGAGTATTTCATAGCGACATGTTGATATCTAATCAGCAGGATTGTATCTCTGAACAGGCTAGATCTGCTAAGACCTCTGGCTGAAAGTCACCTGACTCTATCAAATACTCAATTCTGACTGGTGACACGCTAACACCGCACTTGTGCATGATGAAGGTCAAAACCAGGAACAAGCTCATCACATGTCAAATCAATCAATGAAAAACATGTTCAAAGTTTAGGACTTCTCCTCCAGATCAAAAAAGGCAAGAAAATGACAAACAAAAACAATAAACTAACACAGTTTGTAATTAAACTCTAGACAACACACAATGTTTCACACTGTATGAGTTATTATAACAGTTACAGCGATGACGCCTTCTGAATATTAATCACCAAGTGGCAACAAACAGTTTGGATGAGACAGGTTTTCTCAGCCCAGTTAATGGAAAATTAAAGTTAAAAAACCTGAATGGAAATGTGTTTATGAGCATTTTTAGTATCTGTGTTCATTAATACATGTGTGATGAGATCCAAAGTTAATATTCAGCTTCTGTTCTCAATGTGTGCTCCTCTCACTCACTCTGCTCGACTGTGAGTGTTACCGTGAGGATGGACAGATAAGCACTGTTTGGTGTTTTTCTACAGCAGCTGAACAAAATACTCAAGACACCACAAATGTGTACAAATATCTAAAAACACAGATATTGTATACCGATAAGATACAATATAACTCTGGGTTTAGTGAAAACTAACCATTTTTCAGAAAACAAAAGGCCTGATATTATAACAGGATGTGGAAAGTGTGGTTAATTGATTAGAGCTCACTGTCAGTCATCAACATTAACAGAAAGTCACCAATAATCATGTGACTGTCTGTAAGGTCAAATTGCAGCTTAATCTAAGAAATTAAAGATTCAAAGTAAAACAGAGCTAAGTCTAGACTTAAATAAAAATACTATCCTACTAATAATACTAATACTAAGAAGTGTCTCTAGTAATAAAATAAAGCAGTGGCTAAAGAGAACGATACGTTTGGCTAAAGCTGGCGCATTATTCCCATAAATAATAACAGGAACTCTAAATTAAAATAATCTCTAAATCAACATTGTTCAAAGCCTCTTAAATCAAACTTATCTGCAGATAAATATACAAAACTTAACTCAATCCATAACTAATTTACCGTCGTCACACCCTTCAAAAAAGCCGGCTTCCTTCCGGTAGGGTTTGACCCACTTTCAAAATGCCGCACCTGGCGCAGGTGAGGAGACAGCCTGCTGAAAGCTAGAAAAAACCATCAAACAAAAGAGCTGTGCGGATCAAAAACGAACTAAAAAACCCAAAGAGGCAGCCGGTAAGAACGTGTTAGCTTTCACCTAACGTTCATTGATCTGTGTAGTGTTGTCGCGTCTTTACGCACGGACGCGCGCTGGTCTGTGCTCCACGCAGCCGCACGCTTCCCTTTGTTCTCTTTAATCGTTGTTTGCCCACTTGTTCTTGTGGTAAAGTCAAGATAAGTGGCATATATTGATTGAAAATGATCAATAAATTAATATCCATCTATTTTGGATAGTGTTAACCATTAAATAAACTTTCTAATTACTTAATTTAATCTTTAATCAGGAAAAGTAAATATCTAATTTAAAATAAATATTAATATATTAAGGAATATTAAAAATGAAAGAATGAGTTTGTTATTTGTAAAGAAAAAACATAAATTTGAGCTATTCTTGAGTTTATTAGTAAAGGTTGCAGATTTAATGATAGGAATTTCTCTTTTTCAGATGATTATTTAAATGTAACTTAACTTAACTTAACTTGTTTTATTTATCTGTTTATTTTGAAGGTTTTTTTTACCTTGAAATACATTAAAAAAGACAAAGGACAATAAAAGGTGAACAAAAGAAGACCTGTCTGATGTATGTTGCTTCAGGAGTAAAATCCAGATAACTTTGGGCAGTTTGTTGAAACCTCTTTTTCAAGTTTGGAGTTTGCACAGCCAGATGAAACTTGACACTGTCTGAGCTTTACATGCAGGGTGAGGTGGGAAAAATCTACATTATTGATATTTCGATACTGGGATACTAATATCTTGAATTTCCATATCACGATATGGATGCTATAGTGATATATCTTTAAGCCATGCTGCAAAGTAAACAGAGGGAGGAGGAGAATCCTCAAAACTACAATCAGTGCCCTTGTAGAGTCCTTTAAGTCTGAAAAACAGTAACTAGGTACCTGATTTATAGAGGTGAAACATTGCCTGTTGGAAGTGCAATAATGATCTCCAAACAGCACCATACATTTAAAAATGATTTTTCATTTACACTGAACAAGATTTTGTTGTTCAAGCTTATTATGTCTGTTCATAGATTCAGTCGTCCACCAAAATCCATTTGAATTGAAAAACGCAGCTAACCGTGTCTAATACTGATGTGCCATCAAAATGTGATTAATTGTAATTAGTTAATTACAAAGCCACTAATTAATTGAATGGCCCACTCATGAAAAACATAGAGGAGACTTTTAAAAATACTCCTTTGTTAGTGATAAATGGCCAACCAGTCACCAACAGAACACAACATAAAGGGTGAAGAAGGTGAAAGACCCAATGAGCTGACTGACTGACGTGTTGAGTGCCCAGGTTTTGGGAGAAAATACCATCTGTGTCTATGAGTCAATCTCTAGTTATATAACTCTTACTTACAAAAGATGTAATATTAAAATGCTGAATAAAAAGAGCAGGTCAAGAAAATGTTATGCTCTTTTTTCCATCTTGTCAGAATGCTGGCTGTTTTTTGTTTTATTTTCCTGTTAAGAAAACATATTTACCCTAATGTGAGTTATTTCAATCCAACAGTGCATTGTTTAAGACTGTGCTTTGAATGAAAATGTTAAGTTTACTGTTAATTCCACCCACATGTCGGTGGATATCATTGCCTCAGATTCGCCCCCAAATGGCTCAGGGACTGTTTTCTTTATTCTTCATGAATAAATAATCACAGAATGCATAGACTCCTCTTCAAAGAGGGGGCAGTTTGTTTTTCAAGTAACAAAACTGGATGTTTATATTAAACATGCTGATTTTCAAATGTCTACATATTCATATGATGCAGAAATTCCTGAAACTGTCTGTGAACTAATCAAAACACTCCTTTCTAAAAACAAAAAGGGAAAATAAAGTCCAAGATCTTCACAAGACTTGCATGAAGATCCCCTAACTGGTTCAGGATGTCCAATCTTGTCACAAGGAGGCCACTTAAAGTGTTCCACAAAACAACAACAACAAAAAAAAAAGTTTTACTGTTTGAAGACCGTACTTCTGAACATTAACTATTTTACAGTCCTATTTGTTTTTTTATTTTTTTTATGTTTGTTGCCATACACCTGAGAGCATCTTCTCAGAAAGTTGGGCCACATTTGCTCTGAGGTTGTACTCCTTAAGAAACAATGGCAACTTTCTTTTTGCTTATGAGTCACAGGTGTGATTCCCCTTTAACTCCACAGAAATCATAATTCCCTCACTTCTCCTGAAACACTCTGTGCCTGTCATCAACCTTTCCTCTGGCTTTTTAAAGACACATCTTGATTTAAGAACTAATTCAGGACTTGGACTAATGTTTTGGTTTTCTTTTGCATTAAATTGTATTTTTTACCCACTTGGGTTCTTGCAATAATTATGCTGCATTCAGAGTCTCTACAAATCTAATATTTCTTCACTGGTTCAAACAGCAGAGCAGGCCATTAATGTAATGAGCCAGATTTTACAATAGATTGATATCAAATGGCATGCTATTTGAAACAGTATTCCAATAAAGAGACAGTCAAGATTCTGTGATAAAAGTCAAAATCTGGACATAATTGAGTCTTTTTTTCAAGGTAAAGTCAAAATTCTGAAATAAAAAGTCAAAATCTTAATAAAATGGTGACAAAATTATGAGATTTAGTCAAAGTTATGAGAAAAAAAATCATAATGTTGAGGTCAAAGTCAAAATTGTTAATCTAACGGCATTAGAATTCTAAGAAAAAATCAAATTTATGAGACAAACGTAATGATAATAAGAATAAAGAGTAAAAAATGATTTATTAATTGCATTAAAATTCTAAGATAAAGATAAAGTTCAGAGAAAAAAATGTCCATCTTGAGATAGAAAGTCACAATGTTTAATAAAATTGAATCAAAATATAGAGATAGTTAAAGTAATGAGAAAAAAAGTCATTATTTTTAGACAAAAGTCAAAATTGTTAATCTAATTGCATTCAAATTCTAAGATAAAGTCAAAGTAATCAGAAAAACACCATCGTTCTAAGATTCATAGATTCATAGAAGAGTCACAGATGAAATCTTATTATGTTACAATTGTGAGATAAAGATAGATTTATGAGAAAAAACTCTTAATCTTGAGTTTAAAAATTTAAATTTTTGTAAAATTGAGTCAAAATTTTGAGATCGTCAAAGAGAGGAGAAAACAAGTTAATCATGAGATAAAAATTCCCAAATTTAGTATAATTGCATATAAATTATAACATAAAGTCAAATTATGAGAAACAGTTCTTAAACTTGAGATGAAAAGCCTAGTTTCAATATAATTGAGTCAAAATTTGGAGATAAAGTCAAAGTTACAAGAAAAAAGTCATGATTCCAAGATAGAAAGTCAAAATTTATGCTATAAAAAGTCAACATTTTGATTTTCATCTCATCAATTTGACTTCTTATTATAAAGTTTTGACTCAATATGGATGATCTTCTTTTCATACCCCGTCCTTAAAAACTGATTTAAATACAACCAACTAAAACTGAACTGGTTATGGTCATTGCTGATCTTTTAGGGTCTATAATTGTGTCAGTCCTTTTATTATCAACTAAAAAGTGGTATACAAGACATGTGCCTTAGATCAGTAGTGGAAAACCTGACATGAGACAGACTTAACCATATGTTTTCCAAAGATGACTCTCTGCTTCCTCATCTCTGGATCAGTGGCCTCTCATAGAGTCAGTGTAACTGTCATAACCTCAGTCAATAAAAACTTAGCTCAGGTACCTTTACAATCTCACTGCCTCCAAACTCTGAACAACTGTGTCATAACCCACTGTGCCATAAAAAATACACACAGACATGGTGTTTACACTTTCACTGATTCAAGATTCACTAAACCCACCATCTTTCTTAACTCGGCCAACACTAAGTGATCTAAGAACCAAGTGAAGCAGCCAAACAGCTCAATCAAAGCAGCACAGGAGCCAGACACTGAGCTCTTCCTCAGCAAACTCATGGTGCGAACATATGTCTCACTTTAATGGTTTGATATCATTAAAACTGTCAGAGACAACTATGACAAGATTCTGGAGCCAGAGTTTTAAAGCTGCAGCATTTAGAGAAGAGTGTGTTTTCAACTCAATACCAGAGCGTGTTCGCAATATAAGCTAACAGCCAGGGGTTGAAAGAGTACTGAAAACCTGTACTCAAGTACAAGTACTGTTACATTGCTGAAATGTTACTAAATCACAAGTAAAAGTACTGGTGTTAGAAAAATACTCAAGTAAAAGTACAGAGTATTAGTAAAAGAAAATACTCAGATTATTAGTTACTTTTAACTGGTGATGTCACTGTCTCCTCTCCAGATAGGGCTTTAATTTTGTGTTTTGCTTTACCAATAGTTAAAACGCTAACAATCAATAATCATTAATAACTGATAAGATAGGAAACAAGTGTTTTTTACGACAGAGTTTTGGGGCCTCATTGAGAATTTTTTTTTTTACTTCATATTGTACTACAAGATTAAAGTCGAATTTAATTATTTTACTACGAGAATAAAGTCTAATTTAATTATTTAACAACAAGAATAAAGTCTAAAAAAAGGACGTAAGTAACTACTAGAATAAAGTCGAAATATAATGGAGGACAGTCTACGAGGAGGATGAAATGAGGACCATGGAGCATTTTGTCTAATTATACTTTAACTTGGGTTTTACAAACAAGGAGCTACTTCAACTTTTAGCACATCAGCATCAGATTATCATATTTCCTTACCTACTCCCGATACAACTTTACTTCAACTTTAATCTTGTAGCAAAATAATTAATCATTTTGATTTTAATCGCGTAGTTAAATAATTTAATTCAACTTTAATCTCGTAGTAAAATAATTAATTTCGACTTTATTCATGTAGTAAAATAATTAATTTCGACTTTATTCTTGTAGTAAAATAATTAAATTCAACTTTATTCTCATAGTTAAATAGTAAATTTCCACTTAAGTCTCACCGTAGAATATGAAGCAAAAAAAAAAATTCTTAATGTGGCCCTAATATTCTATCTTTATTATTCTATATTATCTATTATCTATTATTATTATTCTATATTTTGATTGAGTCGGGGGGGGGGGGGGTTGTCTTTCTTTTTCTCACTTTAAGTTTTTATTTCCTTATTCAACAAAAGTCTCAGGCAGACAAAAAACTAAATTAGATGAGGTGCAGTTGCTGCCATGACTATGGATAGAACATCCATGAATACATTTTTAACTGGTTAAATTCTTAACACAAAATCAATTAATGATCAATCATTAACATCCATGAACATTTTTTTTGTTTGTTTTGTTTTGTTTTTCATCCATATGTCCTGGTTTTCATTGGCTTGTTTGCTATCAAATCACTTTACTGGCTACAAAAATGCAGATAAAAGGTCGAGATATTAATGAAAGTTGTACTCAGTACTCAGCTATCATTATAAAAGTAACTAAGTACATTACATGGCTTAATGATTACTTAAGTACAAGTAAAAGTGCAGACTTGAAAATCTACTCATAAAAGTACATGTACCCCAAAAAACTACTTAATTACAGTAATCTGAGTATTTGTAATTAATGACTTCCTCCCCTGCTGATCAAACCTGCCAGGTGACGTGTTGTTAGGATGCAAAAAAAGAAACGCTGCAGCTTTTGATTCCCTCTGTCTGAAAAGAAAGCCTCCATTTGCAGCACTTTCTTTGAATTTAAATGCTTTCCGCTCTCTTTTTAATCTCAGAACCACACATGCAAGAACGCTCCGCTCCAAAAGGCTCAGCCACGGCGGCTAATGAGGCAGCGATGAGTCGGTCAGTCGCTAATAAAAAAAAGAAAAGCTTAAAGCTGCAACTTTGTGTTGCCGTGGTGGGAACATCAGTGGTTTTCACAGGGTGTCTGCAAACTGAAACAAACTTTAATTAGCAGGAAGCTTTGCATTTTAGTTACAGTGAATTTAATGTCTCACGATGCCCCAGTGCCAGAGCTGTGGTGTAATGAAACCGGCCTGTCAGAGTACATTCTCGCTGCTTAAAGAAAGTGTACCCACACGGTGTTCGGCTCTCAGAAAGATAAATTAAGCGCTTACCACAGAGATGATGCACCTTTTAAAGTTTTATTTTACAGCGCCCGTCTCTGTTTCTGTTTTGACACCGGCGCGTGCATCTCTTCTGAATTCCTGGTGTCAGTTTATACAACATTTACAGGAAGACTAACCGAGCATCACACACATGCGAGGATAATATTTCAAAGCATTCAATGAGGGGTTATTTGATACACTTTGCTGTAAACACTGTGGGTGTTTGCTGATGACAGCTCAGTTTGGTGTTTTCTCTGAACTCTGCAGAGTATTAAGTCTATATGTCTGGTTTTTTCCCCCTGGTACTCTCAGACATGAGGATTAAAAAAGGTTTATGTGCAGAAAAACTGGGTCAACATAGAAACTGAACTGCTGCCAATCTGATAGTGCGTTCAATTTCAGCATTTATATTTTTAAGTAGAATAACTTTAATGTTTTGTGGCCTAAAATGAACTTTGACCTGTTGAAAAACCCAGTCATTGGCACACAGACCAGGGCCCTCAGTCATGAAGGACGCCCCCTGTAACATCTCCACATAACCAGTTGCTATTTGACGTCTCTGCACAACCATCAGCCTAAGAGAATCAAACTTTCCTCCAACTTTCAATGTTCCATGTTTGCTGCTCTCTGTCTAAGTCCAAACAATTTTGTGGAGTCACAAAAGGGACCCAGTGATACTAGTGAGACTCTTGATATAATGGTGACCAAATTCTGAGACGTAGTCAAAATTATGAGAAAAAGAAACATAATCTTGTAATAAAGTCAAAATTGTTCATCTAATTGCATCAAAATTCCAACATAAAGTCAAAGTTATGAGGAAAACACAATAATATTAAGACAAAGGGTCATAATTTAAATCTCATTGGATTAAAAGATACAGTCAAATATATGAGAAAAAACTCTCAATATTTAGATAAAAAGTCACATCTTTTATCAAATTGAGTCAAAATTTTGAGATAGTTAAAGATATGAGAAAAAAGTCATAATCTTGAGATAAAAAGTCCAAAACTCAGTACAATTGAGTAAAAAATCATGAGATAAAATCAAAGTTATGAGGAAAAAGTTCTTAATCTTGAGATAAAAAGTCTGATTTCAATATAATGGAGTCAAAATTTTGAGATAAAGTCAAAGTTATAAGACAAAAAGTCATGATTCCAAGATAGAAAGTCAAAATTTATGCGACAAAAAGTCAACATTTTGACTAATGGCGGGTGGATGAACAAAAGCAGAGCACTGCAAGTCTTGTTTTTTTCAGACACTAAATTAGTGGATAAACAAATTTCAATGGGTAAAAAAAAAGCATTTGGTGAATACATAATTAGCAATAATTTTATTGAAGCCCTGTTAGAACCCAGTATGACCCCAAATCTTCCAACAACCTGAAATGTAAAAGAAAAAAATGTAAAAACTTAAGATAATAACTGGTCAAAAATGTAACAAAAGTGCTGAGCCCGAAATGTAATAATAAAAAAATGTAGTTTAACCTGAAGTATGATAATTAACCCAAAATCTAAAAAGTTGTTACAATTTTGGATTTTACTTCATTTGTTATCTACTTTTCATTACATTTTGGGTTTTTGTTTAAAACTGACTCTAACCAGCCTTTCTGCGTGTACATGTGTACAGACTACAAGAGATACAAGATGCTTTGTTTGTCATTGTTTATGTTACGAAGCAATGAAATTCCATATCAGTTTTATCCCATCCCAGAAACATAAGAAAGACAGTGACATTTAACAGGGGGAGGACAGGAGTGGAAGAACTGTCAAGACAGCCAGAGTGTGTAGCACCCCATTTCATTAGATGAGAAAAGGAGTACAAGAGGGAGGAAGAAGGGGAAAAAAACAAATACAAAACTAAGCTCCTGTAGAGGGGTACAGTGTGGCATTAGGAAAAAAAAAAACCTCGGCACGTAAGGAACACAATAAACCATTACAACAAAAGTCAAAGACAAAAGTCAAAGACTTGCACATGAGGGAGAGGGAAAGGTGCTGGGGCAGGAAGGTGTCACAGCACAGACACTGAGGGGTGCACAGCCTCACTGCACTGTGAACTCGTATTCTACTATTAACTTGAAAATGTGAAGACAATGGTGCTGGATTTGCACCCTTATTCTATAACACAAAACTGTAAAAAGGTTGTCCAGATTTGGCGTTTTTACAAGGCACTTCCTTACAATCGAATCGTTTGATCAGCAAGTACATTTACTGCTTATTTTTTTTGGTATTGTTTATGATTTAAACATTTTAATACGGTGATGTGAACACAGCATTAGGCTACATAATGCTAGCTATCACATCAAGCCTCAGGACCATCATTCTTTTCCTTTTTATTGACAGAAGTGACAGTCTGATCCATGTTTATTAATGTTTAACAGAGGCAGAATCAGCAGGACTCCCCTCTGTGATGTCATGCTCGAATGACAGTTTTAATGTGGACGTAAATACAAGTGTACTGAAACATCTCCAGGAAACCCTGTGGTTCAGTAATTAAAAAAATTCTTTCAAAATGTTATTTATAGTTATTGCCCTATGAATTGTCTTTAACCTGCAATATGCTCTTTAAGTGTCTTAAGTGTCTGTTTATATTAAGAGCACGTCTACACTGATTCATCTTATTATTCGAAGAGTCTAACGAGGACAAAAATCAGTACACAGAGAAAAATAGAATAAACGCAACAACACTTCTGGTTTCTGATGCAGCTGCCTTTGAATCAGTGATAAAATAACTGGTTGAGAGAATTGATCATATGTATGCAAAAAAAAAAAAAAAAAAAAGTGCAGATTAATCAAAGATCAGAATCAATTTCTCACTTCATGAGCAGAGAAATGTATTCAAGGTCCCTTTCCCCACAGCTCAATTTCATTAGTGAAAACAGGCGAACCTGAGGTGTCTTTTTCAATTGGCAGAGCACCAGTCTCGTCTACCATCCACCTCACTTATGCTGACAAGATGAATTATACGGATTGTTGCCAAGTCTGAGGGAAGAAGGGCCGTAAATCTGCAGAACAACCTGAACCTATGCTTAAAAGGCAGCCGTGTCCGTGTGTAGGGTATAAACATACAGGCCGAGTGTGCGTTCTAACGGTCCTGACAGCGCCGCTCACCTTCTCCAGCTCAGTGAATTAGCTTCATCTGCTGCTGCCGCCAGCACAGAGCAAAGTGACATGACTGTTTTGCTTTGTCTTGCTGACTCTGCGTGTGATGTCACGTCGACCAACTCATCACACAGAAGAAAGACATATTGTCTGTATGTGTGTGTGTGTGTGTGTGTGTGTGTGTTAGGCTAACAATGCAGGAAAGCTGTGATGTGTCATAAGTGTATTAAAGGTCATTTGATGTGAGCCAGTGAGGCGGTGCAGTGTACACTCTGTTTTCCTCGCTGTTAATGAAGCTCGCTGAAGCTGCATCAGTGCTTTCTCAGTCCAAGCCAACATCCTGGTTATTTGTCTCAGAGATTCACAGAAGAAGCTTCTTCCTTCTTCCTGCGTGTGGAGGGGGGGAGACTGTGCAATGTAAACTTGATTTAAACTCCACCAAAACAATCTCTGCACAATGCATGGACCGTATTCATTAATTATAAACCTCTGCAGAAAATCGACTGCTAAGTTAATCAAATCAGCGAGGCCTGGACCAGAGCACCCACCCACCCACACAGCTTCAAAGGCATACAGCTGTCAGTCATCTGAGGAGGAGACACTGACCGCCTTTGATGACGGTGATGATCAGGCTGCTGCTGCTGTCGCTGTTGACTTAAAGAGTGGTATCGTGCTTTCTCTGTGGACTTTAAACTGTCACTCTGGTGCCCCTGTTGTACCTATGTTACCTTTGTGTTTTCCAAACCTACATCACTTAACTCAAGCAGCAATTTTTACGCTTGTACATTACGCTGACATCTAAGTTCATTTTGTATTTCATTTTTCGTCTTTTACAACTATATATATGTTAATTTATATTTTTGTGTAAGATTCTTTCTCCCTAATTCAATTTGATTGTATATATCTGTTTTATATTGTTCCACTATCTCTGTCATTTGCTGTTGTAACAACACAATTTCCTAGTTTGGAATCAATCATGTATTGTATTGTATTGTATTGTGTTATGTTGTATTGTATTCCATTCTATTCTATCCTGTTCTATTCTATCTTCACATGACTTACAGCTCAAAGAAATTTCTATTTTCTCTCACTGATGTTTTAGAAAACCCTC
Source organism: Thalassoma bifasciatum (assembly GCA_008086565.1). Classification (NCBI taxonomy): domain Eukaryota; kingdom Metazoa; phylum Chordata; class Actinopteri; order Labriformes; family Labridae; genus Thalassoma; species Thalassoma bifasciatum. Next base: position 17,071 of record RPOG01003049.1, on the reverse strand, counting down.
AATCCAGCTTTTGTCCGAAACTCTCTATTTTAGCCGCTGCCTCTTTAAGGTCCCCATTCACTCTGATTGGTTGGCCCTTTCTGTATTTGAGGCGGCCCCCTCAATGTATGATGACCTCATAATTTCTGAAAGGTTTGAAAACCAGCTCACCTTTAATCTGAACAGCCAGCATTCTTACTATATATCCATGTTAAGATAACCAGAATTCACTATACCCCCTCTTTAAAAAGTGGGGGGCTGGTGTTTCCATGTCCAGTTGATAATTTTCATAAAAGTACCAAATAAAGGCGTTTGTGTTCAGGATATGGTGACTCAGCTCGCAATTACTTCTCGACTTCTTTGTTGTCTTCCTTTATTCATCGCTCTCTTTCTGCATCTCTCCCTGTCTTTAACTCAGTCTCAGCAGATATACGTCTGTGAACAGGAAGTTTGTCCTTGCTGCTGTAACTTGCTGCAAAGTGCTTTTTTTATGGTGGATTAAGACAAGATAAGGTGGAGCATTATCTTGACGTTAGGCCTAAGAGTCGGGTCCAGACCTGCTCTCTTTGTGAAGCCTCTTTAACATTTGTTGGGACTTGGAACAGCTTTAAAAAAAGGACCAGTGAATCGTTTTGTGATCCTATGGTTTTTATATTGGATTTGATGTTTTTAAAAGAATAATCTAAGGACATGAAATAGCTTGGACTATAAATGCTGTAGTGCATGTCATACTCGCATACGCCTCTCTGACTTCCCAACACTGGGGCTCTTTTTATTTATTTCTAATGTTTTGATTAGCCTGAAAACAAGTGGAATCATTTTCTATTTGAAAAAACACCAAATCACAATTTGCCTCAGGGTCTTCTTTTTTTAAGGGAAGCTGTAGTCTTCCTCCAAAAGCACAGAGGCTCCCATTTTAAAAGTGCTTATCAAATTACCATAACTTCTCAACCATTTGGGGTAGCAAGGACATTCAAACAGCTTCTTAGAGAAGAAAAACAAGCTTTATGGTGACATACTGGAGTATTACGATACTGCTTATGAATCCATTTACATCAATGTTCAAATCATAGGCAGTAATTAATGTAAGCTGTTCTCATTACTGTAACTCTTCAACTATTAGGAAGAGAGAAAAAAAATCAAACTGTTACTGGAAGAAGAGATGAGCTTTCCAGGCATAAGCTCTGACCCTTTAATGGCAAAAATACCAAAAACAAAAGTCAAGGTAGCCTGGCTGATACTTCACTGATAAAAGGGTCAAACTCAGTAGTGTGCAAAGACTTTTAGAGGGGCAGGAAGGGGTGAAAAGAAAGAAAGTTCAACATGGTGTTCTTGCCACCCAAGAGTGTAGTTCGTCATATTTAAACTTGCTAATGGGGGAGTTTATTGGGTTTTGCCAACTAGGAGGGTACTACAGCACAACTAGCGCACAGAGGACACTTAAGAATGTGTTTTGGCAGTTGAATGCACATTTTGGCGCTAAAAAGGGCACTTGAGCATAGAAAGCACATGTTCTGGCTCCTTGGAGGACACTTTAGCACGCTATGCATGTGTTTGGGCTCCCAAGGGGCCACTTTAGCCTGTTTTGTTTTGCTCCCAAGATAACACTTTAATACATATTTTGGCTCCCAGGGGGGCCCTATGGCATGCATTTTGGCTCAAAAAGGGGCACTTCAGTCCATGTTTTGGCTCCCAAGAAGCCACATCAGCATACAAAGCACATGTTCTGGATCTTAGGAGGACACTTAAGCACACTTTGCACGTTTTTTGTTTTCCAAGGGGCCACTTTGGCCTTTCTTTTTGCTCCCAAGATAACAATTCAGTACACATTTTGGCTCCAAGGGGGGCCCTATGGCTGGGATTTTGGCTCCAAAAGAGGCACTTTGGTCCATGTTTTGGCTTCCAAGAAGGCACATCAGCATATGTAGCACATGTTTTGGCTCCCAAAGGATCATTTAGCATACAGAGTGTGTTTGGCTCCCAAGCGGGCACTTTATTTCATGTTATGGCTCCCAAGAGGCCACTTAAGCTCATGTTTTGGCCCCCAAGAGAACACTTGAGAGCATGTAGCATCTGTTTTGGCTCCCAAGAGGGTTTTTTATTCCATGTCGTGACTGCCATGAGGGGACTTGAGCCCATGTTTTGGCACCCAATAGGGCACTTAAGCATACTTTGCACATGATTCCCAACAGGCTACTTTAGCCCATGTTTTGGCCCCTACACTGCAAAAACGGAAATCTAAGCAAGTCATTGTCTTATTTGTTGTAAAAATTGTCTTATTGTTCTTAATTTGAGCCACATTCACCAGACCAGGTCATAAAAATGTCTTACTTCAAGTTTTTTAAGACAGAAATGAGGTGTAAATTGCTCGTAACAAGTCAAAAGAATCTTTTATCTTATCCCATTGGCAGATTTTTTTTACTTGTTACAAGCAATTGATGCCTCATTTTTGTCTTTAAAAAACTTGAAATGCGACATTTGTATGACTTTGTCTAGTAAATGTGGCTCAAATCAAGAATAGTAAGACAAATTTCACTAAAAATAAGACATAATGACTTGCTTATATTTCAGTTTTTGCAGTGTAAGAGGGCACTTTCCAACAGTTAGGCCCTTTCTGTCCTCCCTCTGTGCACACCACTGGTTAAACCCTTTTTATGAGGAGGACTCATTCAGTGGAAACCCAAACATGAGACCTCTAACACATCAGCTTCTTTAGCATCTGTATTTGTCTGTGATATTGTACAGCCCCTTAATTTCTGTGCCTTGTTTGCTCCACAGTGCTGCTCTCCTAGCACGAATCTACAGAACCTGCAGCCAAGCTGATGCTTATCACTGCTGCTTGTGCACTTCTACAAACTATCCCTCCCTAATTTGCAACTTACTGAGTACCATTAAGCACTGATCATTACAGAACAGCCATCTGCTGTCTTATTACGCTTTGACGCAGGCCACCGCACATGCTGGCCTTGCCGGAGGTCTGCACTTTGTAACAACAGTAATTCCTCAACCGCAAGAGCAAAAAACTCAAACTCCTGGCTGCCCTGATGCCAGATACTTCTCCAGCTTTTTCTGTTGGTGTCAGCTCAGGTGGGAATGCTGACTGACATCTTCCAAGTCATTTAGTAGAGGATGAGGAGGCAATATGATCACAGGGACTGAATGTGCAATGTGCAGATTTTGCTGATCCACAAAAGGTGTGAATATAACACAGAGTCATTTTGTACCATGACTGAAAGCTGTGTGTGTGTGTGTGTGTGTGTGTGTATGCACCGCTCAAAGGGATGGAAATTAATCTCAGCCATTATTCTATTCATTAATATTCAACTCCCTCGACAGAACACCAAAACAGACAAAGGAACGTCACCAACAGGGAGAGAGGACAAAGGACTGATAAGTCACAGCACCTGGAAAAGAATAAATACAACAAATACTGACTGTTTCCTACCTCAGGTTTTAAGAAAATGTTATTTAAGTGTCTGTAAAATCAGTAAGACGACCACATTCCTCTGTACTGTGACTGATTTTAAGTCCAATGCATTGACACACTAGATATGAAAGAATGCTTTAACAGGAAAGACTGAGCCAGCAGTCATGTGATGCCATAATCTGGCATTTGCTAAAACCTTGCATAGAGCCGAATCACGCTCTCCGTTGTTGAAATTACAATACCAAATCCCTGCAAATGCAGAAAGAGAGAGAGANCTCTCCTGACGGGGATTTCAATTTGGGAAAGTGCGGCAGCGTCTGTCGCGGAATCTGGCTTTGTTTTCATCCCCGCAGGGTCCGCCCCGCGTTTTGCGGACAATACAGAAAGACAGTGGTCACTTTCATAGAGGGAATATTAATTATATCCATCAGCCTGCCACTGTGTGTCCATGTGTATGTGTGTGTATGTGTGTATGCGTGTGTGTGTCCTGCTGCTGCACTGTAGTATGTGCGTCCAGCGTGCGAGCTGACGTCAGACCCTGCCCCCTAAAAGCTGAAGTGAACCGTGCAGTCACATATTATTATGATGAGAAACAAAAGGATGAGAGTGATGAGAACAAAAAAGTGATGCAATAGAAATAGTGTCACGTGACTGTGATGAAACACACTGATGGATGGATGGATGGATGGATGGATGGAGTTCACCTTTGTCTCAGTCACATCCTACACTTCTGTCTGTTAAAGGAAGTTTGTTCCCACTACTGTAACTGACTATATACTGTAAAGGCAGTGATGTAATGTAAATGTACTTATTTATATTCCTGAAATTTTTTACTTTTACTCCACTGCATTTCCACAAGTCATTTTCATTGCCTGTTACCTCAAAATTAAATTGGAAGAAATTTGAGTTGGTGACGTTTCGCCTGTTTGCCATATCAACCGCCAAGTGCAACATGGAGGCACCTGTTACTGGCTCGACTGATTACCAGTCTGTATCAAGTGCCTGAAAGCAATAAGTGTCTGAGCAGAAAATGACTTTGGTAGAAGATAAAGTTTTGTAAAGAATATATATATATATATATATATATATATATATATATTATATATATATATAAAGAATGTAACTGAATAACTGAATTCTCACAACTTTGAAAAACAACTTAAAGACAGTGTTGTATAAAGTACCCAAAAGCCATACATGAGTAAAAGTAAAAGTACATTGCTGGAAAATTACTCAAGTAAAAGCAAAAGTCGCCTGCTAGAATATTACTTGAGTAAAAGTTTAAAAAAAGTAGCTAGTATTTGCTGTACTTAAGTATCAAAAGTAAAAAGTACTCTTCATGAAATGCAATCAGACATTTGAGTTAAACATTTTCTTTATTCCTGTTTAATTTAGTTTTTAAGTTTTGTTTTATTCGCAAAGTGTCACAAGACACTTAAAGACTCAAAATAAAGGAGCTCCAATACCTCCTTACATAAACCCAACCATACACAAAAATACACACAATACACACAAACATATCCTGACAGACCCACATGCATGCATGTCAACCAACATTCATACCCACATGCATATAAACTAATTCTAAATAGACTCCTGGAGCTCGGAGGTGATGCAAACAAACGAAAAACCTGATTGGTTGAAGTTGAACATAACTGCAGTGTGACAGCATTTGAACTGTCTGTCCAGTCATTACTGCACACTGAAAAACTTTTTGTTCATCCTAAAAGAAGTTAGTTCTCAAAATGACAAAAACTCAGTCCAAAGGTTTGTTTAGCTTCAGAGACAGCTTGCACAAGGCGGGGAAGGACTTCAGTGATACCATTCTATCTGATGAGAAAGCCAAATATCTCAAAGATTGTCCATTGGCTATCACGTTCTTATTTTGTAACCAGTAACGAGGATGCTCAGGTAAATGTAACAGAGAAAAAGTATTGATTTTTTTTTTTTTTCAGAAAATGTAGTGAAGTAAGAGTAAAAGTCGTCAGAAACAGAAGTAATAAAATAAAGTACAAATATAATAAATTTTACTTAAGTAAAGTAACAAAGTATTTTTACTTTGTTACTATACAACACTGCTTGAAGAACAGACACCTTTTCAGTTTCAGTGAATAACTTCATGCCAGTTGAAAGACACGTGCAGTTTGTCCATGTAACACACAGGGCGGTTGAGAGAGCGAGAGAGAGAGAGAAGAGAGCTGATCACCACTGATGAGGGCAGAAATTTGATTTTCAATGTTGAAAAGGTTTGAGCATCTTTCTCCTGGACCTGGATATCATGATTTTACAGTAAGGAATCCACAATAAATCCTATAGGCAAAAAAATCTGAGTGCTAAATTTTTGAAAAATGCTTTTACTTCTGAAACTTAAGTACATTTTATGTTAGGATATTTGAATTTCAATTTCAATTTATTTGGGAAAGCCCCTTGAGATGCAGCATCTTGTTATCAAGGGGGTCCCACAAACACAAAAAAACCCCAAAAAAACACAGCGAACAATGACAGTAACAAATAAAAACAGGCAAAAAATAAATCCATATGCACCACCACCACCTTTACACCAAAGTCCACTTAGTTGCTTAAACATATTATACATTCATTTATATAAAGGTTCATTTCGGCACATACACATATATAGAAAAACATATATCAGCAAGATATAAAAATTAATAGATTAATAAAATAAAACGAATTAATAGCTGAAAACAGGGAATTCAGAAATTCAAAAAGCTCAAAAGCAGGAACGTCTTGTTTTTAGATGGACAACCAAGTTCAACTTAAAACTATGGAAGGATGAGAAACAAAGGATAAGGATGATTCAAGTGTCTTAAATGATATGAGGATGAAAATGGGACAAGTTATTGTTTCAAGTATGCATGAAAATCCAAATATACACACTTGAAAGTAAAAAGTAACCAGCGATACAGACAAATTATTTTTGATACTTAAGTACACTAAATATCAGGTACTATAAGACTTTTACTCAAGTAATATTCTAAAAGGTGACTTCAACTTCTATCAAAGTCATTTTCTGGTCAGACACTTGTACTCCCACTCAAGTATTGCTTTCAAGTACTTTACACAACACTGTGTAAAGGTCTCTACTATACTCATGGGGGTTAAGATGAGCTCTGACTTCTTATCTTGTCTTTATATTACGTCTCTGCTAATGATAAAATGTTAGCAGACCTGTTATCAAAAAGCCTACAAAGATAGCATTATAAATTTGTGCTTTGTAAATAAAAATTGATTAACTGGTTGATTGGTCTCTGCATGACCCCGAAAAGCAAACAAGACTATGACCAAGGAGATAAACTGTTGTCTTTTCATTGTTTTGAAAGGCTTTAAGGTATTGGCTGAGGCTGCAAAATGCCTCCTAAAGTGCTCTCTTGGGTGTGCACTTATGGGAACCAAAACAAGTACTTAAGTGCTCTCTTGGGAGCAAAACTACAAGACACAAGATACTTTATTTGTCATTGCACATGTTTCAGAGGGACAAAATTACATTAAATAGGTGGTAAAGTGCACCCTCGGGATCCAAAACAAATGCCAAAATGCCCTCTTGGGAGCCAAAACACACACCAGGCCTCATGGAAGCTAAAAGATTGCCCAAGTGCCCAAATGCACGCTAAAGTGCCTTCCTGTTTGGCATAACACACAAAACTACTGCCTTTTGTTGGTTAAAACTTTAAAAAGTACCCCCTTAGAGAGCCCAAACTCATGCTCCAGTGCCCACTTGGGAGCCAAAGTTTGTGCTAAAGTGCCTTACTAGTTGGCAAAACACTACCCTCTTGGGGTCTTGGGGGTCAAGACGTATGCTAAAGGGCTGTCTAAGGAGCCAAACAGAAGGCTTTAGTGATCTCTTTGCCGTCGAACTATGCGCCAAGTGCCCATTTGTAAGCCAAGACAGTATCAGAATCAGAATCAAAACACATACTTTATTCATCCCCAGGAGAGAATTTGGTGTTACTAGTTGCTCATTACACATGCAGTGGTATGACACTAAAATAGGATAATAAAAAAGACATAAAATACAATAAACAATGAAATAAGAGGCAATAAGTCAGATATCCAATATGCAAGTACTAAAGTAAGCCATAAAATAAGCAGCTAGTACCAAACAAAAGAGGATATGCACAAATTATAGCCAAATTTACATAATTAGTGTGACAAATTGAGTTGTGGTACAAGATTATAACACAAGATTGTATTACGCTTGGATTTAGTTTTGAAGAGATATTGCACTGAGTAACCAGTTCTGATCAGGTTGAAAGTCCAAGGTTTGTGATTTTATAGAAATGAGTTGTGAAGCCTAATGGACCAAGGAGGTCATTTCTGCCTGTAGCCATCAGGCCTCCTGTGTTATTCAGTGGTGCATCATGGGAGGATCAGTCTAGCTCTGAAAGTAATGACTGACCAGAGCACTGTGGAGTGGATGCTGGACTTTGTCTGAGATGCTTCACAGCTTTGTCAGCATCCTCCTCTCTGACACCAGCGTCAGAGAGTAAAGCTCCACCCTGATGATGTCACTGGCCCTGGCCAAAGAAGCCGAGTGTGAAACTGGTTTGTTAAAGCATTGAACTTTGCCCCCTTTGACTAGTTAAAACGTGATAACCTGCCCTCAAAAACACACAGAACTTTGTGCTGTCTTTTGTGGCAAGAATGTGCTGCATGTGCTCTTTTTTTCCCCTTTTGCCCCTGCCCTTGAAAAAATCTCTGCACACCACTGAACAGGAGATAAAAATTACACACTGCTGACACGGCTCTTCATGAGTTCAACACAAAAGATTTTTGATTGTGGTCTGAGTCCTAAGTAGGCTGCCACTTCTTGTCTTTATCACTGTTATTTTATATAAACTGGATAACCATTAATCCTTATATAGATGGGCTAATGTGAATTTTTTTTTTGTTTTGTTTTCATTTTAAAGAAGGGCTTTTCAAAGACGGAAGCCCTTCAATGTTGTTAACATGGACATAAATATACAATGCTGGATGTTCAGACTAAACAACAGCAACTTTTCCAACCTCTACATACATAACAGGCCAAAAGTTTGGACCCACCTTCTCATTCTCATTCAATTTTTTGCAATTGTCCTGACTGACTGACCTTCATGTCTTAAAGTAATGATGGCCACTCGTTTTTCTCTAGTTAGCTGATTGGTTCTTGCCATAATATGAATTTTAACAGCTGTCCAATAGGGCTGTTGGCTGTGTATTAACCTGACTTCTGCACAACACAACTGATGGTCCGAACCCCATTGATAAAGCCAGAAATTCCACTAATTAACCCTGATAAGGCACAGCTGTGAAGTGAAAACCATTTCAGGTGACGACCTCTTGAAGCTCATCCAAATAATGCAAAGAGTGAACAAAGCAGTAATCAGAGCAAAGGGTGACTATTTTGAAGAAACTAGAAGGAGGACTCCAACGGTCAAGAGAGACAAACAGGAGAGGGGGGTGCAACTGCAGGTCATAAATGAATGAACCTTTTCAAGTAAGTGATTCAGTTCAGTTCATTCACCCAGATGATTTGTTCATTTTTAACAAATCGTTCACTAACGACACATCACTACAGCCAAACAAAGTGTTCCACACAGAGGTTTTTAAAACACCAGCAAGAGAAAAGATAAGATTTTTATACAGTTGTAAAACATGTAAGGTACCACTGGGCCTCAGAGGGACAGAATGTAGACTAAAAGAGAAAAACACCTCCTCCCTAACAGGTTCACTGGATTGTTTTGTGTGCTGCATTGGTTCTGTATAAATACACCGGCACCAGGAAAGCCATCCATCGCTTTGCAGCCATTAGTCTGCTATTCTGCTCTGTTTTCTTTTTTTTTCACCGGCTCATTAGGAGTGTATTTATATATGACTGTTCCCACCAGCCAGTTGCTAAGTCTATATATCTCTTAGACAGGAAAAGCATATTACAGTGAGTTTATCCCAGCATTTAAAAGCTACCTGCTGCTGGAAGAGATGCAGTGCAGAGTGCATGATATTCCAGACCACTCACACTCAGACAGGGAATTTGAATCCAGAAAAAAAATGTTCTGATAATCAAAGATGCAGTCGTATGTTTTATTGATGTGACAAAGTGAAATGAGTCATTAAGAGCATTTGCATCCTTGCAGCCTGTTCCTCATGGGAGCAAAACTTAAACCAAGGCTCAGGGAGTAAATGTAATATTTGTTTTTCACTGTATCATGGATTTTATTCTCAGAATATCAGCAAAGTATGAAAGACAACCAGTTACTGTGGATGTCTCATTTGTTCCTGGCACTGGCAGTCAGGTACTGCAATTAAAATGCCATCTGTCCTGTTTAAACAGAATAAGCTCTTGTCAAATAAGGGGGAGGGGAGGATTATGCAACTACACATGAATAAAAATGTCCATAAGCTGGAGTCCTTGGTTACTGTATGTTTAACAGCTGTCAACAACAGGAAATGAGTTTTCCCATCAGTTTCATTTAGTTCTCTGCCTCTCTGATGCACAAATGTTCACCTTCTTTTTCAAAACCCAAAGTCAATTGCAGCTTCTTCTTTTTTTCATGGCACTCTGCCATAAAATCCAAGCACTCTTGATTAAGAGAGGAGCACTATTGATTTTTTTTCTTTTTCAGATGGCTGTCAGAGCCCAGACGACCATATACAGTACTCTGTGGAGATGAAGACGAGAAAACTGTCAAAAATCTTTGCAAGGTCACATCGCAAGGGCACAACAATTTTCACACAGTGCCTTAACAAAATTAAATGATTTTAGCTCAGAGGATAATGTCAGTAGTGGCAGGTACACCCTGTTCACTCTGCTTTTTGATTAAGGAGAGGAATGTTTGGGCAATAAGAGACGCACTGAATTCTAAACCCAGCTTACGATGAAGGTGAGAAATGTGACACAGTCAAAAAAAAAAGGAGTTATAAAGTCTGAAAAAATCACAGACAGCAAAGACCAACCCATGGTTTAACAACCAACCAACCAACCCCCACCTACAGGAACTGACACTTCCTGTTTACGGGTCAATGACGTGACGTCCCTTTTTTTGTGTCCGAGTGCAATATTTCCTTCCATCATGAATTGAGTATTTCATCACATGTATTTCTTTATTCTATGAAACCTGTGTTATTTGAACACATCTTTAAACTATTAAAATATAACATGTTTTTTTGTGTTTTGGTTCCTCAAACCCCCAAAATGTCAGGTGGTGCAACCGTCCTGACAAGTATCCACAGTAATTAAACTCTAAAAATTGAATGTCAGTTATTGTAAATNAGGAAACAGGAAACTGCATCAGCCAGAGGAGCCCAAATGACATTTGTGACCAAGTGGAAAAGTTTGTAGATTCATCTGAAATACTGATAAAAAAGGTTTTTTCACTTCATTTGAGCACCCAAAAATGTCAGGTGGTACAACCAATGTAATAATGTGAAATGTTATTTTATCATCAAATTATTTATCTTATTCACAAATAAAAGAAATTAAACACACAAAATGAAAATGTATGAGTCACTACAGACACTTGAGAGATACTTGCCAATAATTTCACACAGAAACAATAACAGGAACATATAAATATATTTTCATATATTTGGTTGCACCACCTGACATTTTTGGGTGCTCAAATTAAAAATTGTAAAAAATAATGAACCTAAAAACTTTGAAATGTTGGTCAACTACTGAAATCTGTTAGAAAACATAATTCTTCTCTCAGAAATGTGTTTTTATCCACTTTCAAAGAACTTTTTAAAAATACGTTTTTAGACCCTCTTTTTGTCATTGACCCTTACATGTGCTCTATCTAACTGGAAGACACAAAAAACAAACTAGGGTTTTCTGTGGACGGGTTCCAACAAAGCTAAGCTTCAATTGGTCAGTTTTATGTAAAAAAAAAAAAAAAAGCAATAAAAAAACAATAAAAACATGTTTAAGCCAAGAACTCCTCTTTAAAGAGGGGGTATTCTGCTTTATAAGACTTTCTCCTAACGGCTTCATGCACTTACAGATGGGTACTGATAGACCATTCCGGTTGAAAATTTGCAATCATTAGCCTTTATGCTAACCATTCTCTTGTTGATTCTTTAAATTATACATGAGCAGCCAGACCTTTTGTCAACTACTGTGCCCCAGCTACTTTTGGCCCCCTAATAATGTGCCTTTCACTTTGAAATGTAAATGTAAATTCTTTATTGCATTTATATTTGAATTATGTCCCAAGTACCATGCAACCAGACCAGGTTAGACACTGCAGAGCTTTTATAGGATCAAAACTGACTTCACAGCTGTCACTCTAAGTTGTCACTTGGATGTCAAACAGATCCCAAAATATAGCCAGAACTGTGTGATCATCACTGTTTCACTCCTGTTCTGTGGATTTGATGTGACCACAGTGTCAGGCTGGACTCTGACTGAAAGGCTTCAGTGTATTTGACTCCAGGTCACAAGTGTGCCGGTCATGAGGCCTGCCTCATGGATGGATAATCACAAATTGTTTTCTCTTTCCCCTCTGCTCCCTTACAGAGAGCATGAGCTCTCAATTATCCAGCCTGGACACATGATCTGTGTGCCAGATCTCTGAGGAGGTCCAGTCATTGGATCAGGTTCTCCTTTCAGCTCTCTCACACCAGCAATCCATTCATGCAACATGATCCAGGAACACAAACTTAATCCTTTACCTTTGTATTGGTGGAGGCAGTAAATTGTAAAGTATCTGTTGACTGTAGAGTAACTGAAGTGGAATACCGTTTTATTTAGCAGGGTAGCAATTGCCAGGATCGATACACCAATAATACGATGTGCACACGCAGGAAAACAGCTCCTTCTGTGGAGAGCAATATGGTGAAGGTGGTCATTATGCTTCCTGAGAGCAGTGGTTATCTCTTTTTTCAACCACACGTGCCTTTCCTTTAAAGCAGCTGTGGCAAAACTTAGTAGAATATTCATGACTTTCAAACACAAACGTACGGTGGCCCTTAAGTGCAAAACACATTGGCAAATTGGAAAACACAACAGAAAAAAGGGAAAAATACAACGGCAAATCAGACAACACAACAGCAAGAAGGAAAACAGATAAGGAAGGTTCTCTTGGGTGGTAAAAAAAAACTCCGCTGATTGGACTGATGGTCTATGATTGACAGCAAGGAATGCAGAAGGAAACCGTCATTTTGTGAACTTACTCAGTGGTTGGGCTCAAAACACATACTCTGAACTGGAACTAATCCATGTTTGGACGATTGAGCTCCTCATAAAAGATGTGACTTCTGCTTCCTTGCGGTCAATCATTGTCCAATCAGCAACGTTTTATGCCACCTGAGAGTATGCCTAATTTAGTTAATGTCGTTGTGTTCTCCTTTCTGTATGTGTGTTTTCTGGTTTGCTGTTATGCTTTCTGATTTGCCATTGTGTTTTCGTTTTTGTCATTGTGTTTTCCTTTTTGCTGTTGTGTTTTCCTTTTTGCTGTTGTGTTTTCTTTTTTGCTGTTGTGTTTTCCTTTTTGCTGTTGTGTGTTTTCTTTTTTGCTGTTGTGTTTTCCTTTTTGCTGTTGTGTGTTTTCTTTTTTGCTGTTGTGTTTTTACTTTTTGCTGTTGTGTTTTCCTTTTTGCTGTTGTGTTTTTACTTTTTGCTGTTGTGTTTTCCTTTTTAACTGTTGTGTTTTCCTTTTAGCTGTTGTGTTTTCCTTTTTACTGTTGTTTTTTCCTTTATGCTGTTGTATTATCTTTTTTTTCGTTGTGTTTTCATTTGTGCTGTTGTGTTTTTGGGGTTTTTTTTTTGCAGTTTTTTTTCCTTTTTCCTTTTGTGTTCTTTTTTATGTTGTGTTGTTGTTGTTGTTTTTTTTGTTTTTTGTTTTTTTTGCAGTTGTTTCCCTTTTTTCTGTTATGTTTTTACCTTTTTTGTCTTGTGTTTCGCTGTTGTGTTTTCCTTTTTACTGTTGGATTTTTCTTTATGCTGTTGTATTTTCTCTTTGTGGTTGCAGTTTTTACCGTCTTTTTATCTTTTTGCCGTTGTGTTCTCTGACTTGCAGTTGTAATTTTCCTTTCCTGATGCGTTTTTTATTTGCTCTCGGGTTTCCTTTGTGATGTGATTTCTTTTTTGCAGTTTTTTTTCTGATTTGCTTTTGTGTTTTCCATTTTGCCGTTGTGCTTCCTTTTTGCCATTGTGTTTTCTGATTTGCTGTTGTATTTTCTGATGTGAATTTGTTTTTTCTGATTTGATGTTTTCTATTTGCTGTTGTGTTTTCTATTTGCTGTTGTGTTTTTGTTTTTGCTGGTTTTTTTTTCTTTTTTGCTGCTTTATTCTCCTTTATGCTGTTGTGTTTTCCTTTTTACTGTTGTGTTTTCCTTTTTTGTCATTGTGGTCTCTGATCTGTTGCTTTGTTGTCTGATTTGCTGTTGTATTTTGCACTTCAGGGCCACCGTACAAATGTCATTTACTTCAAGAACTATCAGAGAAACTGTTTCCTATTCCATCCAAATGACCAAACACAAGAAATCATCCAAATATCAAACTGCTCCTGAGTGCGCAGAGATGGTCAGATCAATCCAGTATTTTAATGTCATCTGAGGTAATATTATATACCTGCAACAAATGTGCCCCTTCCATCTGTTCCTCATCTCACACATCGTCTCAAGTGCAACAAAAATGACAGATCAAACACCGCAGAATCAATTACATAACACGCAGGATGCATAAACAGCAGGTCTCCCTGAGGCCTTGTGGGTAATAACAAGGCTTCCTCCATGTCAACACAACAGGCCAACATGCATCTGTCAGCCACACTGATGACTACACCTGATTATGAAGCCCACATTTCAGCACTTACTTGCTGTTTCTTTGACATCCCAACAATAATTATTGAGAGAATTACACACAGGCATACATGCCATTAGGAGGCACTGTAAAGGGGGGNCCTACATTGACTATTCTGCCCCAGCTAACTTAGCTTAGCAGAAAAACATCAGTTTCTCAAAAAACTCTGATTCTGATAACCATTATTACCTTAAAAATATAATTTAAGTCTTCAGTCATGCATGATTTCATGACTTACTTTCCCAAAAAAGATAATTAAATGGAGTTAATATTAGGGCAAAACGATTTTCAAAAATAATGTAATTGCGATTAATTTTCCTCATATTGCAATTGTGATTTTTTTATGCAATTATTTCTAAGTCACCCCTCTTCTGTGCTTTTAGACAAACATATTGAAGGAAATGAATATTGACATTAATAATGGCACAACAACCAATGACATTTGTTTTTGCTACACATGACTGCTTTTTGCCCATTTTAGTCAGTTTTCACTCATTTTTTTTTTTTGCCACTTTTGGACCATTTTTTGCTACTTTCTGACTAATTTTGTTTCCTCCCAACTTTCTTGCCATTTTGTTGCCTTTGGCCATTTTCACCAATTGCCACCTTTTAGTCACTTTTTCACCCTTTTTGCTCCTTTCTGACTTTTTTTCCCAAGTCTCCCCCCAATTTTAGTAATTACTCATTTTTGTTGCATTTTTGGAATTTTTGCCTCTTAAAAGGAACCCTGGCTACCAGAGCGTCATTTTCCTAAATGATCAGTGTTTTTACCAGCTACATAAGAACGATAATAAAATCTCTCAAAATATCTTAGTTTGTATAAAATTTGAAAAAACATTTTCACCTGTAGGCCGCCATTGTTGTTTACGCCGCAATAACGTCTGGGTAGTGACGTCATATGGTTGCACCGGGGTCGATCTCATACAGGATCATATAAGTCCTGGAGCGGACTTCAGTGGTTTCCAGGGGAAGTTTTGTGGGTTTGTGTTGGAAAATAGTCGGCACAGCATTTGGCTTTAGTCTCCGTTTATAATGACCCACACCTGTCAGCTCTTTCATCAGCATGGGCCGGCTAAATGCTCGTTTACGAAGACCCCTCTTCACCGGTCTTGTATCGGCGCCCAGGTACCCTTCAACAAATGCGGGTGTTCGCATTTCCCACAACTTCCTTCTTTTCTTGTCTTTTGGGAAGCTGTGCAGACTAACATCAGTCTCCTTGTTTCCTTTGGACTGAAAAGTGCACCCAAAAGCAGCCACATGTGGCATTATTATGTTTTTTCCCTCCTCAAACCTAGTGACTTACGGCGACTAGTAGTGAGGAAACGGCCAAATCCAGATGCTCGGCACCAAGCAACCAATCTACGTCATCAACCCAGAATGCATTGCGGCAGTAAAACAATGGCTGCGCCTGAAGGATAGAAACTGTGTTTTAAACTTTATTTTTTTTTAAGAAAAACTAATTGGTTATGTCTTTTAGCAACAAATTGTAGTTTGAGACAAACATTTCAGCATATTCATACCTATTAGTCTTTTCAGTCGGGGTTCCCTTTAAGACTAAATTTGATCCATTTTCATTGCTACTCTTTGCTTTTTTTCCCCACATATGAACCACTTGGATTCTTGCTTTTGCAAATGTAGTTTTTAACAGTTTGTCACTTTGGGTGAGCAGGAGTGATTTACACTGAACTGCAAAAAGTTGACTGATATTCTGTCACATTTGAGGTTATAGAAATATTGCACCATCTGCAATTAGAATATTGCAGCAAGTCATATTGTGATTTAATTTAATTTGTGATTAATTGCCCAGCCCTAGTTAATAGTAAACATGTCAAATATTCTCTAAAACCTGTGGCTAACACAGTTTGAAGCTCTGTTGACTCAAAAAAAGCTTTTAAAGAAAATTCAGTGCATAATGATCTCCTGACTTTCTCGATCATTTCTCGACAGAAAGCGCCCGCTGCATCTCTGGATGTCGGCGTCCACTCCTGTCTGTTTGGCTCTGCTGGCCCTGCTCTGCGCCCCGGCACTTGGACGTAAGTCACCCACAGACAAAGCAAACCAAGTGACTCACCACAGAACCACTACACTGTATATTACCGTCGCCTCCATTACTGTGAAAATGCTTTTCTTCTCAACACAAACCGAGAGCACGGAGGTTTATGCCACTGCTCAGTCAGTCGTTGGTTTTAGGACTCAGAAAGCAGAGGCCAAAAATAGCAGACACACTGTGCGGGTCTGTGTTGTGGGATTAAATCAGATTAAATGCCCACTCTGATAATCACAACAAGCCCTTTCTCTGCTGCTGTTTGAGGACACAATAAAGCAAAAATGCAGTGAGTGCCCGCTGAAATGTGCTTCATTGTCAGTGTGCACACATGCAACTGCATGTGACATCTTAATTGTGGTTCATCTCCTCCTCATTGCACTAATGAGTGGCTTTCTGAGGCAGTAACTTTAACAACTTGAGGCCCGAATGCACCGTCAGATAAGTGTTTAGTGGTTGTAAATATAGGATTATAAATACCGTCTCACCACTTGATCTCATTTCTCAGCAGTTATGTGGGATCTTGGAACAGCTTCCAGATGTGTTTTGTTCGTGCTGCTCACTTTAAACGAGCTGACTCAGGTTATTGACTGGGGAGGCCCCCCGGCTGTCACAAAACCTCTTTCAAGGAGTTCTTTCAGATGAGGATTTTCCCCCTGTGAAACTGCAGAGGAGGAAATTAGAGACAGCGCCCCCCTCTGACGCCTCCCTGGAGCTGGTGTTGGAGGCTCTTTAATAAAACCCTGAGTTTGATGGAAACACAGAACAAGGCCTGTGTGCCCGTTAGTTGATCAACAAAGCAGAAACACCACAAACACAGAGG
>RPOG01003048.1:0-73685 GCA_008086565.1 Thalassoma bifasciatum | reverse complement strand
TTAATTTGTCAACCCCCCCGTTGGATTTGTACCCCTCTTTAAAAATATAGCTTCAGTCCTGCTCAAAGTCTCTCCCTTTATTCTGACACCTCTAAAATCTCCGTTCCTCCTGACCCGTGGAGTGGAAATGGAACACAGTCATGGAGTGGTAGAGTTTGGCAGCTTTCACAGATGATTAGCTACTCTCTGTCTTGAAGTGGTGATAAATCAAAGACAGCCCAATGAGATGGGTACGCATTTTGTATTTGTTGTCTTTTGCTCGGCTGACTTTCACTGATGTTCGCTTGTTTAATGATGTTGTTTTATGGGGTACAGTGAACATCAACACATCCAATTTGTTCTTGCTTGACACTGTTTTGATTTTAATCGTTGATGAAAGCAGCAGTAAATTGTGTCCTAGGAGTTGTGTTGTTATTTATTGTCTTGTTGTTGTCATGGTAAAGAGACTGATTGAATTATGCCTGTCATAGTTTCGGTGAATCAGACCTGGTTTTAAAGCACACACTGACTTCAGACAGCCAACACCTGCCTCAAGGTTCAGATTTATGCTCACATTACCTTTAAGGCCTGCACGACCCTGCAGACCGGGGGGTCCTGGGTAACCGGGGGCACCGCTCCTGCCGGGGTAGCCTTGAGTTCCCATGGAGCCTTTGGGTCCTGGTGCTCCTGGCTCACCCGGGGGTCCCTTCACACTGCGGCAGGGCTCACACCGTGCTGGGGGGGCCAGGCTCTGGAGCAGTGCTGGAAGCTGATCTGAGAAACACAGCGAAGAGAAGCTGACTCATCCACACATGAGTCAAAAGATCATTTTCTTATTTCTTAACATTTCTTCACTCACACACGCCTCAGTGTTTGGATCTGAAATCGAATAGCAGCCAGCGAGCAACAGAAATGTTTGAGCTCATTTCACAGATACCAAAGAGGGAACGAAGTTGCCTGAAGTTATGGAGAAGCTCCCTGAGTAATGTTTCACCTTAAAATTGGAAAGTATATTTGTAAGCAATCTCAGATTCACTCAATACTGTGCAACAACTTTGTGGAGGAAAGAAAAAGCACTGTCTTCATTAAAGTTTGTGCAATAAATTAGATCTGTGTTCAATCAGGGTGGAATTTCATTTTTCAAATATCTGCAGGCAAAAGAATATATAACACTTTGCAAAAGTTTACCTCTGCTCATTTATAGAGGAAGAAAGCAACCAAATGTATATTTTCCACTGGAGGTTATTAAATTGTACCTGAAGCAATCCACAAAGCAATTTGATTGCCTGATTAGCGTTTATTCTGCTCAGTCCCAGTCGTTGAATCTGACAATAGATGTAATCAGCTGAAGAGCAGCAGACGGACTCAACGACTATCGAGCTTTTTGTATTTTTCTGTACATCTGCATGTCTGAATGTAACCAAGAAGGAGTAGTTAAATGTAAAAAGGAAAGGTTAACCTGCACTAACCTCTGCAATAACTTTAGTTTTCTCAGTGTTTCAGAAATCTTTAACTGTTCAGCTACTTTGACTTTCCACACCACAGACAGGATTTGCAATTAGCACTCCTCTGCTCTTCTTTCTCTTCTCCATTCTTGGTGCATTGCAAAAACGGAAATCTAAGCAAGTCATTATGTCTTATTTGTAGTAAAAATTGTCTTATTGTTCTTAATTTGAGCCACATTCACCAGACCAGGTCATAAAAATGTCTCATTTCAAGTTTTTTTAAGACAAAAATCAGGTGTAAATTGCTTGTAACA
Source organism: Thalassoma bifasciatum (assembly GCA_008086565.1). Classification (NCBI taxonomy): domain Eukaryota; kingdom Metazoa; phylum Chordata; class Actinopteri; order Labriformes; family Labridae; genus Thalassoma; species Thalassoma bifasciatum. The sequence goes on along the minus strand of RPOG01003048.1, from coordinate 71,947 downwards.
AGTCAAAAAAATCAGCCAATGGGATAAGACGAATTTGCTCGGGAAGTTTCTTGAAATCAGGAAGATGTCTTAAAACAAGAATCTTTGATCTTATCCCATTGGCAGATTACTTTTTTCTTTTTTTGACTTGTTTCAGACAATTGATGCCTCATTTTTGTCTTTAAAAAACTTGAAATGAGACATTTTTATGACCTTGTCTAGTAAATGTGGCTTAAATAAAGAATAGTAAGACAAATTCTACTAAAAATAAGACGTAATGACTTGCTTAGATTTCAGTTTTTGCAGTGTGTGACACAAACAATGCAAAAACTGATATCTAAGCAAGTCATTACGTCTTTTTTTCTTAGCAAAAATTGTCTTATTTATATTTCTATAAGCTACATTCTACTGACAAGTCCAGGAAAATGTCTTATTTCTAGTTATTTAAAGACAAAAATGAAGTCTGAATTGCTCATAACAAGTCAAAAAAATCTGCCAATGGGAAAAGAAAAAAGTTTCTTGTGTTTTTTTGACATCTTTTTAATTTCAAGAAACTTCATGAGCAATTTTTTTTTTATCCCATTGGCTGATTCTGTTTGACTTGCTGCAAGCAATTTACACCTGATTTTTGTCTTTAAAAACTTGAAATAAGACATTTTTATGACCTGGTCTGGTTAATGTGACTCAAATCAACAAAAATAAGACCATTTTTACTACAAATAAGACAATGACTTGCTTAGTTTTCAGTTTTTGCAGTGAAGAAACACAACACAAAGGTTGAGTCAACTTTTATACATTCTGACTGGCATCAGGTGTGATTTCTATATTATCAGCACCTGTTACTCACTACAGCTGAGTTTAAACAAGCATCACCTGCTTGAAATTAAATGATTTACCCATAATTCTAAAACTGTGCCAAGAATTTTGTCCGCCCCATGTTTTGTGTAAAATTGTGTCAATTTTAGCTTCTTTTCTTCCTTTTTTGTGTTTTTCCAACGCACATCAAGGAAATAAACACATTCATACCAAAAACATTTGCAATTGCAGGGGTGCCAATACTAATTTGTTTATTACAAATAATTTATTATTATGTTAAAACGCCAAACGGTTCAAAAACTTGAACAGTGGTTGTGTTTTCTGATTTGCACTTCAGGGCCACCGTATCCCACACTTGTTTTATCCTCCCTACAGAGTTTCTTTTTCATCCCAGCTTGATGAAAAAGTGACTTGGTTTGGCACATGTGGCTACATCAGACTGTTATGCTTTTCATTTTTTTGATTCTCATCTTTTCAGCATCATCCTTGCTCTTCTAACTGTCCATTTACTTGTGTTTGTACATGCACTCGTGTTCCTCTGACAGACACCGCTGCTGCACGTGGACGGACATGTTGTTAAGGTAACGGTGGCTGCTGCATGTGGACAAATACAGCAGCCAGTGCAGTCGGCCCAGGGACAGCATTAGCAGCTTCTGTGACATTTTTCAACACAGTGTTATGGCTGGGCACCAGTTTATGGCCCTAAATCTGACCAGCCCACATGGAATTGTCCAGATCCTCCAGATTAGTCACTGCACACAGACACACATAAACAAACACACTCCATAAAGCAGACAGAGTTCAGAGAGAGAATATCAGAACCACCACAGGAAACCCTAAAAAAAAACAAAAAACTTTTTTTAAGCACTGCCAGGACACATCACCACATTGCCCATCTTCTGCCCATCAAAACATTCTGTTTTAGCCATGTTGTTTTTGAGCCCAACCGATATGGGATTGTTGGGGCCCATGCTAACAATGATACTGGGGGCAAAAAAAGGCTGATATCCAATAAACCAGCCGATATCCAATAAACCAGCCGATACCCCATATACCCACTGATATATGTAATAAGAACATTGGGCAACACTTTAGATTAGGGAACACATATTCATTAATTTGTAGTCAATAAGTAATAATTAGGAGTTAATATATGGAAAAGTCTGAATTCATGATGCAATACAGGTAGAATAAGGGGTTAATGCCTGCTTAATAAATACTAATTAGGGGCTAGTGAGCTACTTATATGCATGTTAAGAAGCACCAAGTTAATGGTGAATATATGTTCCCTAATCTAAAGTGTTACCATTGATATATACAGGATATACAGTACAGGCCAAAAGTTTGGACACACCTTCTCATTCAATTTGGGTTTTCTTTATTTTCATGATTATCTAACGGACTGACTGACCTTCATGTCTTAAAGTAGTGATGGCCTCTCATTTTTCTTTAGTTAGCTGATCGGTTCTTGCCATAATAATTTTAACAGTTGTCCAATAGGGCTGTTGGCTGTGTATTAACCTGAATTCTGCACAACACAACTGATGGTCCCAACCCCATTGATAAAGGCAGAAATTCCACTTATTAACCCTGATAAGACACAGCTGTGAAGAGAAAACCATTTCAGGTGACGACCTCTTGAAAAATGCCAAGAGTGTACAAAGCAGTAATCAGAGCAAAGGGTGGTTATTTTGAAGAAACTAGAATATAAAACATGTTTTCAGTTATTTCAGCTATAACTCCACATGTGTTCATTCATAGTTTTGATGCCTTCAGTGAGAATCTACAATGTAAATAGTCATAAAAATAAAGAAAACACATTGAATGAGGAAGTGTGTGCAAACTTTTGGTTTGTACTGTATACTGTACATGACCAAAAAAAAAAAAAAAAAAAAAAAAAAGAACTCAAATAATAAGCTGTCAACTTAAGGACTGTAAACCAATCGATAAATTATAAGGCAAACTGGGCTGGAAAGCGTGGCAGATGTTTGGGGGGAAGGACAGGGCACTCATGCAGCCTGACACAGACACACAGGAGCAGGAACAACATAATCTCCACACTGACAAAAAGTTTTCCGTCAGCTATATAATGGCCAATGTTGATTAATCAGTGATATGTTATAAACAGCCCGATTAATTGGTTGGGCTTCAGTTGTTTTGGTAGTAAAAGTCTTATAGCCAAAATCCCAAAATGCACTTTAAGCCATTTTTGGTGACCGAAAATCAGTGCACCCCTACTTTTCATGTAAGCATGGAGGAACATGCTCTCCTTTCCTCAGATTTCATTTCTCCAGGAGCATATTCAGTGTCCCTCATTAGAGGTCACATTGGGGCACTGGAGCTTATCCAACCTGCCACTGGGTGTGAATCAGAGTAAATCCTGGACAGGCTGCTGTCGACCATTGCTAACATGTAGAGACACACAACCATTTAGTCTCACACTCACATGACCAGAACTGTTGGAGAAATCTGGAGGACCCAGGTGCAAAGTAAGAATCTTCTTACAGTGAAGCAGCAGTTCCACTTCATTTACATCCTCGTTAACCCTGAATTCCCCAGAGTTTCCAAAGCTCCTGGACCCTGGGAACATTTGTAAACCATGCCAAACTGCAGGGGGGCTGCCTGGTTCAAACAATGACTGTATATAGAATGGACAGCGTGCTTCCGCCTGTCACCGTTCTATGATTTTGAAGCCAAAAAAACCCCGTTTCTCTAGCCCCCATTGTGCAGCCAGAGTCTGCGCAGTAGAGAATTTCCGGTGGAGCCGAGTAAAAAAGAGAAATAAAAATATTTATTTCTTCTTCTTCAGAAGGTTTAGTCTCCTTTTGGCTCTTTCCTGAAGTTTCTTATATCCCCGATAAAAACTACTCACGAACGGCAGCCGTCAACTATCGTAAAACGAAACTTATATCGTGGTTTTTAACGTCCAATAACTAATGAGAAACAAACTTCTCAGAAAAAAAACACCTGAACACCATGCAGCCAAATGACATCGTCATACTACCTTAGCGTAAGGATGAGAGAAACGTTCCTACGAGGTATCGTCATTTTTTAAAGTTTTCCCGGCTCATATCTGGAATACATGGGGAGGTGGGGCTTACAACCTATACTGCAGCCAGACACCAGGGGGCGGGGCTTATGACCTATACTGCAGCCAGACACCAGGGGGCGGGGCTTATGACCTATACTGCAGCCAGACACCAGGGGGCGGGGCATCTGCTGGAGGCTTCAGTTTGAGCCGAACGTCGTTACGTCCACTCATTATACAGTCTACTGGTTCAAATTACAACCACAGTCTTCTTGATCACTGTTTTGCTGATAGAGTGATCAGTTAGAGCTTCAGCAGATATTGTTCTGAGGGAGGCTTCCCCTGCAACACACGTTTTCACTTTGTTTAGTACAGGCTTATTTCATTCTATGATGTGTTTTTCCTTTATTTGTTTCACTCACAGGTTTCCCTGGATATCCTGGCTGCCCTGGTTGGCCCGGCACTCCGTCCTGACCTGGAAATCCTCGGGGACCAACAACACCCACGTGGCCCATATGGCCCATGTCCCCCTTCTTCCCATCTACCCCCCTGAGGCCCACATCACCGGGCAGTCCTCTCTGATGATGCCAGGGAGATGAGAGGAAAATCTCAGGTTGCAACAGGAGGAAGGTGAAAACTGAGGTGTATTTACAACAAAATATTGAATTTAGTTATCAGAGAGAAAAAGGATTGATTGGCTTTTTCCGAAACACTGCCCAGGACAATCATTTAAAGGCTGCTTTGTAGTAAAACCATGAAGCCTGGCTCATTTGTCAGAAGGAAGGAGATGCAGAATACCTTTCAGGGATGTTAAATCACAGGACAAAAATCAGGTATCACACAGCCTGTATGTACTGATGTAAACTGCAGTCATTCACCAACAGGCTAACCTGCTAACTTCACATCTTTGTCACGTTCTATAACTTTTTAAAACGTCAATACCGTGTCTATTAAGAGCTACAAAGGGAGCATTTAAAAAGAGCCAAGCACATCCAGTAGTAAAGCAGACATGCTGGAAGTCAGAGGTCCACTTTAGGATAGAAACTGTGTTTTAAACTGTATTTTTTTTTTTTAAAGAAAAACCAATTTGTTATGTCTTTTAACAACAAATTCTAGTTTGAGACAAAGATTTAAGCAGATTCATGCCTGTTCGTCCTTACAGTCGGGGTTCTCTTTAACACTGCTGGTGTAATCAGAAAATGTGCGGCTTGAGAATTAGTAAAAAAAAATCAATTTCCCTATCCGACCACTTTATCCATTTTGAAATGAGTCAGAGCGATTCTTCAGACACCTCAACCACAAACCAAACCTTGGAGTTGTGCTCCTCAAACAGGCTCAGCAGCAGGAGGCTGAAGTACCTTCATAATTTGTGATTCTGTGGACAGTACAGTAAGTGTTTGATATTTCAGATGTGTTTGCCTTTAGCTTTTGTGATGTACATTTTTGCCCATGGGGCCAGATTTCCTCAGGCCTGGAGGTATTGGCTCTGTGAGTCTTCTATAGCAGCTGTGCAGGCTTGACAGGGCTTCTCAGTGTGCTGCAGAATAAGACAGAATGGATTATATCTAATACCGCAAAGTCTAATTCGACAAACCTCTCCTTTCCTTCCCCTGGGTCCTTCTTCGCCCTGATGGAAGAAAGAAAAGAGAGCGGGGACGGGTGGGGGTGGTGGAGGGAGGGGGGAGGAATAGAGAGAGACGGTTAGAAAGTGCTGCTTACATATCAAAGACAGAGTTAGTATGTCAGAGGAGCTATCTGTGCTGCTCCTCATTGCTGATGCAGAATGGCTCTCTTTTCTATCAAAAGCGACGGCTTACCAAACACCTTAGATTGGTTATTGTAAAGTTTTCTCTGAAGCGTTTTTCCCAGCTTGTTGTACGTTTATGAAAAATGCATCCTTGAAAAAAAAACACCACTCAGCATTTCAAAGTAAAGCGTAGGACATGTTTCAGGCGTTACGTGTGTTCTGTCTCCTTCCACTGTGCTTCCCTTTTTTTAAAATCCTTACTCATAGCCTCCCTTCCTCAAATGAGAACGTTTGCAACTTCCATTTCTGGGAATCTTACCAATAGAATTCACATCCAATGAGAGATTTGCTCGAAACTAAATGATGCAACTTGGAGAAGTTAGGGCAGTGTAGTGAAGACTTCTCTGATGTGTAGGAGACACAACCTGGAGCATCTAGTGGCAGTTATGCTCAACTACTTTACATTTAAGCAGCAGCAGTTTTAGAAACACCAAGCTGAGTTGTCAGTCTCACGACACATCCAACGAAACACATACGCACTTCAGTTTAATCAATACTCTCATCAAAAGTGACCACAGAACACGCTGTGACACCTTTACTTGCGCCACTGCAACAAGTCTGCACTCTTCCAGCTCATTGATTGAGTAATTCACTTAGAGAGAAGTTTGAAAGTGTGTGTAGCCCTGTGGCCAGACACTTACACTTTAGTGACTATGGGAAAAACACAAGACTGATGTCAGTACAAAGGTCACTTAAACTCTAATGAACAAGTTTAAAACACACTTCCAGCGTTGCCACATCTCATGAAAACAGCTTTCCTTTTATTGTGTAGTCTTTCTGGCTACTGTTCTAATGTACGTTACCTGCTGAAAGCCTCCCTACACTCCAAAACTTCAAAGATTGAGAATCTAGGTCATATTCTATATATATCATGAAAAGCTTCAATAACTGCCTCAGTACTTTTTTTTTTTTTTTTCTCCACCAACCAGTCAAGATGCAGACATGAATGTCAAAGGTATCAGTCTGAAAGCACTACACTAGTAAAAGCAGAGCAGGCCTTAAACAGAAAAGGTGCTGTGACAGAATTTACTATACCAGACTTGTGAGAGTTGATGAGTACGTTTTTGTTTTTCATAAAATGCCACGAATTAAAAAGCACCAGTCCCCCATGCATTTCCGAGGTTAGAGTATTCACAGGTGTCAGGGGACATGAATTAAATCTTAAAGCATGAACTTTGACAATCTGAACCTCGGCCTTGAAAAGTCCAGCCAATCCAGCCCCCTGAGACGCTGCATTTACAGGAATAATTAGAAAGGCATGAATGCCCTTTTGACGTGACTCCTGCTTCTGCTGCTGTTGTGGCATTAAAGCCCAAAACATGTTTATATTACAGAGGTGGCCAAAGCTGTTACAACACCACCCACATCTGAAAATGCTGACCTTTATTTTGCCTCCAAATCCTGTTCATGAAACATGCAGATGGTTGCACTGAGCACAACAAATATCAGATGAAGTGAGTCCTTCTGTTTTTATTAATTTTGAACATTAGTATCTAGTTTTTCCACCTTTGGCAGCAGTTACAGCAGCACATGTTCCTGACAATGTGTTAACATGTTTCCAAGGAGCTTTAACTCAGATTTACAACCTAACAAAATCTGCTGGCTGAGGCTGAAGTTTGATTTTAAGAGGGTCAATCCAAGAAAAATGTCCTAATGTGCTTATGATGGCTCCAGTCCAGGGATTTTCAACATTTTTTGGAACAAGGACCCCCTAACTGATGGAGGACAGAGCGGGGACCCCCTTCTTTGTATGTGTGTGTATAAACATACATTGTCATGAAGCATTCAGTATTAAGCTACTTTGTGGAACCTGACAGAGCCAGTATGAAGCATGCTGCTGTGTGATTGGCTGAGCAGTAACAGAGGCGGGTCTTCCTCTGTCTTCAGTAACTAGAAGTGAACCCTAAGTGAACCTGTGTGTAGTTTCAGAGAGCTACTGTGCTGCTGAATGTTCATTTTTGACTAAAAGATAACATCTTTAGCCTCCATATATGCATTAATGTGGGATAAGATAAAAGATTATTCTTTTAAGACATCTTTCTAATTTCAAGAAACTTCCCGGGCAAATTCGTCTTATCCCATTGGCAGATTTTTTTGACTTGTTACAAGCAATTTACACCTCATTTTGTCTTATAAAAACTTTAAATAAGACATTTTTATGACCTGGTCTGGTGAATGTGGCTCAAATTAAGAACAAAAAGACAATTGTTACTACAAATAAGACAGAGTGACTTGCTTAGATTTCAGTTTTTGCAGCGTGCAACCCTAACATTTGACAGTCTGTTGCAGTACTGATTCTTATTTTATTTCTGTGTAAATGGTTAAATTCCATGTGCATCACTTCATGAAAACCTTTTCAATTCATTAGTGAATGATACAGCAGAGCTTTCGGCTTAGCCATCATTTACTTTTTCTTTCAAAAATCAAAAACCAGCAAAGCTCCAAAATAAAGCCAAATTTACTGTTTAAACCACAAAACCCATTTCTGCAGCAGAGTTAAATCTGTTTACAGCCCAGACGTTTCCGTCTCTGGGCCCCATTCCTTCATTCAGTGACAACCACACAGGTGTAGAGTTTTTATAGCTCATCTGTTTTGATTTACCTAGGGCTCAAAGTTATGCATAATTAAGCATAAAAAGGAGCATGGCTGATTTGCTTTGGCACATTCCAGCTATTTACCATCTTTGAGCTTCTTAGAGCCTCCTCAGAAACTGATGAGTGACATCATCGAGCTATCATCCATGCTTTTCAGTCAACTACAGCAACGTAGCTTGTAACACTACCAGTAAGTCTCCACTGTGGTGAGGTGAGGTTGTTTGGGGGGTGTTGATGTCTTTATTCAGTGGGAGAGAGACTGGGGACTGAAATGGAGCAAAGAGACAAGGGTTGGAAACAAACCAAGGACTTAAACCTCTACCTGGAGCAAACAGTGTAACCACAAGGCCAAACCTTCTGTCAAAAATGCTCCATTGTTGTTGTCAACAGCTGCTTGTGTTGCAACATGCACCAAAGTCTAAATATTTGCCACATCATTTATCAGGAAACAAAGACACATACGACAGAATTTCTGCACGGAAATTATTTTTTTTCTCTGCAGAAAATAAGGAAGTCCAACTAAAGACAAAAACATGTCACATTTGTCTCAGCAGTGACACACTTGTGATTCACCGCTTCTGCATTTAGCCTTGAGAGCGTGTGACACGGAGGCTGGGCTGCTCTCGACACTGTGGAATTACAGAGTGTGAACATTAAGCTGCATACTGACAATCACACAATCGTTTTATCCGTCTCAAGAGCCGCGGAGGCGACTGCACAACTCCTCAGATGATGAAATGTAGCGCCCACCCAGCACACACACACACACACACACCCCTGACTGGATTTATTGTCTAAACCTCATCTAGGGATGGGAGGATCAATGCCCCAGTAATCGATACACACAGATCAATACGTAAATGCTACTCATTTGGTTTTGTTCCTATTAAAAAGGATCAATTGCAAAGCTTAGCCTGAAAGCTGGGAATTGTGGATCACTCAGCGATTCATAACACTATGTTTGCTCATTAAAAACTATCGATGAGGATGGTAATCTCAACACGGATAAACATGTTGAATCAATTATGTAAATGTGCTTCTCTCACCTTCTGGAACCTTAATTCACCTTGTTGTCAAGATCAAATCACTCGTATGCGCCTCCTCACATTTTGGATATGTTTCCCCTCCAGAGCTCTGTTAATTAACAGTTCAACAAATGTTTTTATCTTGACCCAGCAGATGATTTAAGCTGCAGGAGCGGAGACAAAATAAGCAGTAACATCTGACTGATTGAAATGTGCAGAGCCTGAATTTGATACCTAAACTCGAAGAAATGACTCAAACAACTCCCGTGAACCAGGGTCTCATTCTGCTCAAAGGCTATCCCATCAGCCATCAGTCCGGCCCAGAACCTGTTCATACCAGTCAATCAGTCCAGTCCTGGCATCATTCATGACTTTGTGACTCTGTGATTCCCTAATCTGCACTGCAAAAACTGAAATCCAAGCCAGTCATTGTCTTATTTGTAGTAAAATTTGTCTTATTTCTCTTGATTTGAGCCACATTCACCAGACCAGGTCATTAAAATGTCTTATTTCAATTTTTGAAGACAAAAATGAGGTGTAAATTGCTTGTGACAAGTCCAAAAAAATCTGCCAATGGGATAAGAAACATTTGCTCATGACGTTTCTTGAAATAAGAAGTATGTCTTAACCCTGTGGTGCATGGTGGTGACTACAGTGGACACTTATTTAAAAGTTATTTACTCCAAAATTCAATGGTTCATCTGGTGGAAATTCATATTAGCCTGTGTCAGGATATCTTATTCTTCTTAGGGCCTGAAAAAATGTTTAAAATGGATTAAAGTGAGTTAGAATGTTTCACAAAGCATTAAATTAAGATTATTCATTGAGGAAGACTCTGGCTGATGCGGGTGAGGCCAAGCCAGTTAGATGTTGATATTGAGAGGTTATGCGAGGTAGGCTAAGCTTGACATGAAACAGTGGCTTAAGATTGGGGGTCAGTTTGACTTGGATAAGTAAATAAGAGTAGAGTGATAAAGTGTCAGACACCAGAACTGGGCTCATCGCCCGGGAGACAATACAGGGAACTTAGCATGACAGACATAACAAGCCAAATTTGGTGTGGATGTCGCCGGGAGTTGGACGACAACCAAAGAGGTCCAACTTTCATAACCATGACCAGGCAGAAAATAGGGAACAGTGACGTCGTTGAAACACTTGAAAGAGTGAAGGCCACAGCCGGGGTCCCGCCCATCTGTCTATTCTGATGTGTGAGAGCTGTGTGATGCTGAATCTTCAATAAAGACCCGCAAGAGGCTGCAGCTGACTTCGACTCCTAACTGTTCCTTTCTTTGAATTAGTACCTGGAAGATTCTGCCATATCATGAAATTACTTGAAAAAAAAAAGAAAAAGAAAAGAAGTCAAACAAAAAAATAATTCATATTTACTCTAAGTTCACACTGTTTTATGTTGAATGCTCAGTTACAAATATTTACAAAAAAAAACAAAGGAAAAACATTTTTTCATGCCTTCAGACAAATAAAGGCACTCAAGGGAAAAATCCTGACACTGACTTTCATAATTCACGCATCAGAGGGTTAATACAAGTAACTTTTTTCTTATAAAGAAAGTCTCATCAAAATTAAACTTGTTTTACGATTCAGGAACAATTTTGTGTTGTTTGATTCAGACCGGAAGACAAGATATTGGTTGGAGACACATTTTAACAAGTGAATGGCTCAGACTTGTCCAAAATAAATAAACAAATAAATAAATCAAACTGACACTATGCAAAAAAAAAAAACTGATACAGTTCAACAACCTAATGCCCATAATTATGTACAGTAATGTAAAAAAAATATATTTGTTTTTGGCCCATGCACATTTAGTTCAAAACAGAAAAATCAAAGGTCATAGCCACACCTCCCTTACACTGACATTTTTTAACCTGTGTTACTATTTTTCTTATCTCAAGGCTTTCATGAGTTAAAATTAAGATGACAAAAAGGAAAGAGACTTTCTTCTGCATTCAGTTCATTCTTTATGTTTTAAAACATGGGAACAATCCTTAAGACTCAGATATTTCTAGGTTTGAAATTCTTAATTCAAGATTTTTTTTTTCTTTTTTTTGTGAAGTTAAATTATTTTGCTGCATGAACAAAGGTGTTCAGAATTACTATTATTATTATTATTATTATTATTATTATTATTATTATTATTATTATTATTATTATTATTATTATCATAAATGACTTTGATGTTTTTATCTTGTATTTGTTTCCCAATCATGCCACGTTTTACTGCCTGCCCTCACTTTAGGTGTTTCTACATCATTTATATGTTGAACAAAAGTCAGTTAGGTGCATGTTAAATGTGGACCGACCTCGTTTTTATTTTACATAAAAGGTTCATAACATTGCACAGTGTCCTTGCAAAACACATGAAATGAATCTTATAACCCAACTCCACATCAAAAACAAAGAATCTCCATTAATTCATTGATTCAAGGCATCAAACCACAGCACAAGAGATCTTTGCCTCAATCTTCCTCTTTATGAAAGATCTGAATAGAAACCTGTCTTGTGTGCATTTAGTTACTTCATAGAGATACACTAATCTCCTCTGTTGACTCACAGTTATTCACTTTAAATACAGTGATACACAGACGGTTGAGATGCCCAAGAGCTGAGTTTCCAGCTGAAAAGGTCGCTCACTCGGTGTAAACCCCCTGATCAAGATGGAGCTCTACTGGGATTTTTGCTGTTAAATAATGATCAGATCTCATCTTTACATCGTCTCACTGCAGGGTAGAAACCTTCAAACCAGATGCATTAAACAGTTTCCCTGTTTAGGGATTCTGATGAAAGTTTCCTTCTACTGACTGATTTTTGTTTGTGATTTACAAAACAGAGCAGAGCATCAAAATGTTTCATCTTCTCAGACTAGTGTGTTTTTCCTCCTGCTCTCTTTTTTGATACATTTGCTTTTTTTTTTTTTTTTTACTTTCATACCTTGTGTTTTCACATGCTGCCTGATTTTAATCTCAAAAACTATCTGACAATGTTTTCTTGTATGTATTTGTGATCAAGTTTTGATGATGCCTTGTATCAGTGGTTTATGATAGAGCTTCAAACTGACTTTCCGAAAGAAGAAACTTACAATTTGAGCGTACTTTTTTTTCTTAGTTAGTAAAAACTGAAGACTTCCCTTCCACTGTGTGTCCTTGTGGAGACACTTTGTCCCCTCACTGCCTCACATTCACACAAACAGATATTTCATTTCTCCCTCTGAACCATTAAAAACCTGAACTTGGCTGCCCCCCAGTGGAGGAAAAATGACTCTACACTTACAGGTGTGCCGGGACTCCCTGATTCTCCATCTCTGCCAGGCTCCCCCTGCAAACAGATACATCATGATTAACAGAAGGTTTGTGCAAGTTTGTTTACATACATGCCTGTGTGGCTTCATGCGATGAGTGTGTGTGTGAAAGAGAGTGTGTAGGGGTGAGATTGAATGTGTGCCACAGCCAGTGTGTCAATTTAGGTGTGTGTGTACTACTGTGTGCTGGTCCATGTCTTCATCCTGGGTGTGTGTGAGCAGAGAAAAGGTCATGATTACCACTAGCAGCCAATAAGAGAAACCCGTGGAGAGAGGGGATAGGAATTGGCTAGTGGTGACCTTTAACAAACCTGACTTTTTATCTCATGTGTGTCTTTTCCAACTGCGTCTTGCAGCAGTGCACACACATACACACACACACACACACACATACACACACTGCTCTCTCGCTCTCTTTCTTTCTCTTTCAGCTCCTCTGGGTCGTCTCTCTGTCTCCCATTAGCGCATGTAAAAGCAAACGGCTGAATCAGAGCGTTCATCACGTGCTTTGATTGTTCGGTTTCTGACTACGGCTGCGTTCACAATGGTCCGAGTACCACGGGGTGACATTGTGCCGCTGCGGTGCTGAGATGTTGATGTGTTTGTGTAGGGGGGAAAGGCTGCATATCAATGAAAGAGCAGAAATGTGGAAAATCTGCAGCACAAGCTGTAAACATTTTCATGTGTATGTGAAGTGTGAGCATGAGTTAGGACTGACTTTTTACATTAGCACACAAACAGTGAACACCTGTGAAATACAACAACACTTATTCCTGCAGGATTCCTGTTCATTCTTAATGGTTATCATGGTCAGAGTTGTGGTATGCATGGGTTTGTGCAGCTTTCAAAGGTGTGTTACGCCACATTATGTAAGAACGTCACATTATGTAGTAATGTAATAAATTTTGACTTTATTTTGTAATAACTGCGCATATTGTAAAAATCTGACATATTTTGTAATAAAATTCGGTAACACTGTAGATTAGGGAACACATATTTATCATAAATTAGGTGCTTATTAACATGCATATAAGTAGCTTATTAGCCCCTAATTCGTATTTATTAAGCAGGCATTAACCCCTTATTCTACCTCTATTGCGCCATGAATTCAGACTTTTCCATATATTAACTCCTAATTATTACTTATTGACTATAAATTAACGAATAAGTGATCCCTAATCTAAAGTGTTACCTAAAATTCTTCAACGCAATATGTAATAAATTTTCCCGCATTATGTAATAATCTCTTACATATTGCATTGGTTATTACAAAATGCAGGTGTTGGAATTTTTTTCCTAGAAAATGTAAGAATTTAATGCATTATGTAATAAACCACCAAAACTGATGTCGTAATTAGAACATTTTTTTTAACTTACCTTCAGAATTACATTGACTATCAGCATACCAGCATGAATCATAAACATTTTTAAAAAGTATTATTAATTTTTAAAAAGTATATTATTAACTTATCTAGAGCAATTTTTGTCTCTGTGAACTCTCAAAAACAACCTCTGTGAATTCAGTAATTTTTTTGTTGTTATTATTATTATTATTACTATTATTGTTATTTTATTTTTTTTTTTTTATAAAGTTATTTTTTTGGCCTTTGTGCCTTTATTGGATAGAGGAGGACAGTGGATAGTGACGGAAAGGGGAGAGAGAGCGGGGAGTGACATGCGGGAAATAGGCCACAGGTCGGATCCAAACCCGGGCAGCCCGCTCGAGGGCAAACCTCATGGTGCGCAGCCATATCCACTAGGCCGTCCGCGCCCCGAATTCAGTTATATTTGACTTAGATGTGACCAATGAATGATCTTGCTACTTTTTAAAATTAATTTATGTTTAAGATAAATGCTGGAATGCTGATAGTCAATGTAATTCTGAAGGTAAGTTGTTTTTTTTTTTCTAATTAAGACATCAGTTTTGGTGGTTTATTACATAATTCACTAAATTCTTACATTTCCTAGAGAAAAAAAGTTCAACACCTGCATTTTGTAATCACCGATGCAATATGTAAGAGATTACTACATAATGCGGGAAAATTTATTACAGATTGTGTTCAAGAATTTTATTACAAAATGCGCCAGATTATTACAAAATGCGCAGTTACTACAAAATTAAGTCAAAATGTATTACATTATTACATAATACGGCGTTCTTACATAATGCAGCATAACAAGGTCTGACTCTGAAATTCACTCTCAGTATTTGTTGCACAAAACAGTATCAGGATGAAGCAATGCAGAGGAAAATGACTGTTTTGTTTGAAAGTCTAAAAATGCATTTAAAGCTAGGACTTTAATCTCTGCTGGGGACCTCCATGTTCAAGATGTCTAAATTTTCTCTTACCAACAATTCATTTCAAACATTTTGAAATTACTGATTCAGGACCAACCTAACCACAGTGTCAGTGAGGACCCTAGAGTTCTTTTTTCTGACACTTTATTTTCAATTTTCATGCCCTGAAGATGCTTAAAGTCAGAACCAAATATGTCACAAAATTCACACAGCAAAAAAAATTATGTGCAGATACATGCTCCACAGCGCCCCCTAACTAAAAAGCTAGTGTCTCCTAGAGGCCTGATTTTTTTGTGAATAACCATCATGACTAGACGAACAAAAACGTCTCTTACAAATATAGTGAATTTTGAACAGGAAGATTGGGAATTTGAGTTAAATGGAAAATTTTGACAACTTTTAACTACGTACTCTGACAAACGAGCCCCACAGTTTTGGTCCGATCATCTTCAAATCAGAGAAGCGTATACTAGACAGACTGAGAATAGAAATTTTTATAACTCAATGGACGTGGTCAGAGGAGGGAACCAAATCGATCAATTTTCCATTCATGCAAACTGAATAGCTCTTATGTTGTTACAGGACCAAAATATAAACTCACACACATCCAGTGTCACAGCCTGAGTGCATATATCTCTTTTGGCAGGAAGGAAGTCATGGCTTTTGCTGAGGCTGAACTTGCTACACATGCTTATCTAGGAAGAAACTGTGCAGGTGACAGTCTCAACACGGAGGAGAGGGTCGGCGTATTTCTCTGAGGACACATTTTAGTAGAATCATAATCCATCTTACTTGATGTTTCGTACAAGCTAAGGGTTAAAGAGGTTGCACCTGGGGCGCTGATATGACCTTTACCATGAGGTCTTGTGCCCAACACGGCTACATGCCCTCTACCTGTGTCCCCTCTCCTGCCATCTCACCCTTACTCTCACCCCGTTTCCTTCTCTATCCACTCTCCTCTCTTTTCTAATAAACACAGGAAAGGCCCAAAAATACAACTTAAAAAATAAAAGCGGTCGGCCTGATCAGAGAGACCATTATAGCAGTACTCCAAGAAGCTGGTTTACCCAGAAGCCTCTGCTAATGGCATACCGTGATGCTAATGCTGTCCTTTGCCTCCCCTGTCTCCTATCAGGCTCAGAAAAAGCATGCAGGAGACAGGTATGACCTATTCAAAGAACTTCCCAGAAAAAGCTGAAAAACACAAGAAAACAAGGGTCTACACAGAGAATGTCATCTTCATTCAGTCTAGTTAATACAGATAATATATATTTTATTCCATTAAATTTAATACTCTGGCCTGCCTTTCATTTCACCCTCATATTACTGGAGTTGCTTGTTAAAGGCCATGTGAGGACTTCTTGAAATGACCTCACTTTTATACATTTGTCTGTTCATAATCCACAATGTAAAAATCTTATTATCAGCACCAAAATGTGTTATTTCTAAATGCGATTTTCTTGCAACTGTGCTTGAATCGGATTTTCCTGGGAAAAAATAAGTCATTCACAAAATTTCTGTGATTTATTTTACAGTTATGTTGGACACTGAAGCTGGACTGTCTGACAGAAAAAGGAGGTCAAAGCTGAAAAAAGTGGAACAGGAGAGTGATAGAGCACAGCCTAAAGGCTAAAACAGGGGTTAAGCTGTTTGTGATAATGTTCATTTCAACCCACATGCAGCAGTTATTCTGCAGTGATCTGTTCAAACCTGAGAGTCTATCAATAAAATGAAGAGCCAGGTAATGTTTGCTCTGCTTGATGAGGTTGGAGTTGGTAGATGAGCACTGGTAGGACACAACCAGGATTCACTAACAGTATACATTACAGACATCTCAGAGCACCGGGCTGTAAGTAACACAAAACAGTCTGCTCACTTGATAGATACTAAACTACAAACTACAAACTAAGTTGATAAAGCTTGACTGGTGTCACCTTTCAAACTACAAATGAATACATTACCCAGATAGATTTTCTTTTTTACTTTACTTAAAAAAAGTGTTCACTTTTTTTTTTAACTCAATCTCTATATATGTATTTCAAGTGTTTAATGTTTATTCATGCATGTTGGCACAGAGAGAGTTCAGTTAAAACTGGAGTCAAATTGCATCCTGGGAAAAGTTGCCTCGGACAAAGAAAAGAGAGTCAGAAGAGGATCTGCTCTAACATAAATGCATGTCTTTTCACCTTTTTAAAACAGTGGGTGATTGAGCAAATGAGAAATAGAGTCTTTATCCCTAAAAAACTACTTATTCAATCCAACACCACTAGATCTTCCTCACATTATCTTACATACTGATATGACTAATTATTTCCTCTTGTTATTAATGTATGTCACTTTATTCCTATTGCTCTATAAAGACTTAAAGTCAATCCCTTTGTCACAGACCACCTATGAAAAAACTAAATATAATGCTGTCTGTGACCTCACCAACATCCCCTCTATCAGTGACTCCATTTTTCTCCATCTTTCAGGCCCCTCTGTTAATCCCCTACAGCCATGTTTTACAGAATAGAAGCTCTATCTTATTCCTCCAGTGCAGCCCCTCAATAAAAACTCTTACTGCACTTCAGTTCTGCCCACACTGCTACTGGTTTCAATGTCACACCAGAACATCACATCAGAGGGACGCCTCTAGAAATGGGGAACCTAGATTGAGTTATTTTAAAGCACAGGGCTGTTGGCCTAGCAGCTGTGGCTTTTTGACAAGTTGGAAGTGAGGACCTACTGTTCTGTTTCTTAGATGAATTTTACATTATTGCATATTTATAGTGTGTTCTTCTGACCTAGTGCATGTTACTTTAAATGTAGTGGGTCAAAAGTGGCACAGTACCTGGTCACCTTGTGAGCCGGGCTCCCCCCTCTCCCCCTGAAAATACAACAACAACAAACATCAGAACAGGTCGAGCTCACAGTCTTGTCACATTCTTGTCTCTGACAGTGCTACAGGAAGCTGTGTGATGAATTATAACCTCAAGCGTTAATGTCATGTTGACAGCGCCCTGTTAATAAACAGAAAACAGCGTGTTAACCAGGCTGATCTGCATCGTGATGTCTTGTACTGTACTTACTGCTTTTGAAGTCTGAAGGACAACCTTCAGCCCCATTAAAATTTATCATGTCATCTCAGCAACACATGAATAAAACATGAACAAGTGTATGTATTATGTTAAGCCGTCAACACTTCAGCATGTAAATGTACAAACTCCAGACAAGAAAACCAGAGACTCAGTGAAGAAGTGTTGTCCCTGCAGCCATCAAAGACTTCATTAAACACAAATAAACCACGAATAGATTTGAATTTATTCACATATGTTTTTAAATGGAGACTCTCACCTTGTGACCTTTGAACCCTTGCAGACCAGTGGGCCCCGGCAGCCCTGGAAAGCCTCGCTCCCCTATCAAGCCCTGAAGAGTCGAGACAGTATTGATGCTTGAGAATCGATCGATGACATTAAGGACAGTTCATAAGCAGTTCTGCCATCAGGGAGAATGAAAGGTGCCCCCCCCCCCCCATCCCAAAGGGGAGCTTAGACTGAAGCTCAATGACCAAAGATGGGAGAAATGGTCAAAAAAAGAAAAAAAAATGCTGCCTTATACACCTTACCATCAAATTGTGATTCATTTGTATGATACATCCATCAGGTTTTAAATTAAACACTTTCAAGTACTGCAAGTGTTAATGTTTTCCTGTAAACATGTTCAAATTTCACTTTATCCTTTTTAGACCTGAGCTTTTGTTCAAGACTCAATTGGTTTAAAACCAAAACTTGGTCTTTGAACAGGAAGTTTATGTTTTCATTGTTAAGTGTTATTGTTCATAACTACACTTTTTTTCTCACTGAAATGGGAAATAAGTTGTGATATCACCAAAAAATGATGTGGGAAGTGTCTCTAAATGTGGCTAATGGGCTAAAGTTTAAAAAAATGAAGTTTTTTGGATCTGAGAGGCACAAATGTAATGTCCAGGTGGACGCCAGGTCTTAAAAGGTTAATATCCACATTTACCAGACGGGTCCAAATTCAAGTTCAAGATATAAAAGACAGAAAAAAAACCCTGCACACTGCAAAAACTGAAATCTAAGCAAGTCATTATGTCTTATTTTTAGTAAAATTTGTCTGACTATTCTTGATTTGAGCGACATTTACTAGACAAGGTCATAAAAATGTCTCATTTCAAGTTTTTTAAAGACAAAAATGAGGCATCAATTGTTGTAACAAGTCAAAAAAAATCTGCCAATGGGATAAGATAAAAGATTCTTGTTTTAAGACATCTCTCTAATTTCAAGAAACTTCCCGGGAGAATTCGTCTTATCCCATTGGCAGATTTTTTTGACTTGTTACAAACAATTTACACCTGATTTTTGTCTTAAAAAACTTGAAATAAGACATTTTTATGACCTGGTCTGGTGAATGTGGCTCAAATTAAGAACAATAAGACAATTTTTACTACAATAAGACATAATGACTTGCTTAGATTTCAGCTTTTGCAGAGCATTACTTTCAACATTTTTTTTTTTTTTTTTTTTTGTTAATAGAACTGAAATAATTGTTTATTGTTCGCAGAAACTTTGCAAGAACATTTTTCTTACCTCGCTAGCAATTTCTCCTTTTTGGCTTCACAAGCATTATGACCTTCCCATAGTTTTCATATCTTGAAATAAGACACTTGTCTGCACTGTCAGGCAAATTTGGCTCATATTAGGTCTAATGAGGCACTATCTATCCAGAAATAGGAAAAACACTTGCTTAGTTTTTGTTGTTGTTGTTTTGTTTTTTTTTTTCCATTGAAACTGTTACAGTGAAAATAGTGAGGATTACAAGAGCATGTGGACATAAAACACACAAACTGGCTAAATTGTCACAATTAGTCTGTATAACAGGCCTCAGAAAGGAAAAGCCAGAGTGCAGGAATAAAGGGACAATGGATGCAAAAGAGATATAAAACCCAGATTAGTATAAGAAAGCAACATAGTTGTAATGATGTTGAATTTTGATATTGGAATACTATAATATGCAGTCTGAAAAATGAGCATTTAGCTTGGTGTCAGGTCTGGACTGGGACAAAAAATCGGCCCTGGCATTTTGGACCAGACTGGCCCACCATGTTCAATCAACCCCCCCCCCCCCGAAAAAAAAAACACAGAAATTTATCCTAAAGCATAATTCATCTTTTTAGGTTTGCTGATGTGTTCTAGGGAGGAAGAAAAGATAAAGAGAAACTTTTGGCAACTATTTGGCGAAACTGGCAAAATGAAATAACAACTATTATTTTTCTTTAAGCTGTATCCTCTAATCCTGTGTTTTTTATAACACACAAACAAGCAAAAATAAACAATATTTGTTGGAGTATGGGCTTACATAATTCATGGCCCCACTGCTATATAAATCGGTGCTCTGGTCGGGGCACCCCAGTCTAAAAGTCTGGACACGCCCCTGCTAAAGTGTGCTAGCAGCCTGCGTTATGTTGCTCTGCTCATCAAGGGATGGATTTATGCTAAATGGAGGGTTCAGCAACTTCAGCTCGTGGAATAGGCGGTGTTACAGTAAAAGATGGGACTCTACTTTCCCCGAGGTAAAAGTCAAACAACTTCTCAAGCGCTTACGTGCAGTGCGCCGCTCTCTCTCCAATTAAAGTTAATGTCGATCGCCCATCAGCGACCTCCCTCTCACTCACTCTCCGCTGTCAATTTTCATAAGTTATGGTCCACCCATAAAACCAGAAAGGAGATATTCTTCAGAGGAGCAGGAGCGTTCAGAAAGGACTGATGTATATTTATTCATGATCTAAAACAAAGAATGATCATTGTTTTTGAGGAGCTGCATGTTAATGATCTGCAAATGAAACAAGTAGGGTCAGTCATGTAAATGCGTAAATGTTTCAGTAAAAGATCTTAAACTCTTTAAGGCCCTGCCGTGACAAACGCGTCTGTAAATTCAGCACATTTGGCAGCGTTTGTGTGGAAAGCATTGTTTTTTTTCTTCTTGGGCACGAAAACAACCAAAGGGCTGCAGATCAGCGGATTTCATGGGCCGTTTTTGGGGGGATTTTTTTTTTTTTTTTTATCTGTTCCCCCTGAATGCTCCATACAGATAGGACTTAAGGTAAAGTCATTAGTGTCTGACAATGTGATTGGCCCGGTTCAGTGTCATTCGTCTGCTGACCTGCTGCTTTAACGGGCCGTTCACGCCACATTGAAAAAGTGTCAGTCGGCCCAAATGAGACGGTCGGCCCACCGGGCATTGCCCGGTATGCCAGATGGCCAGTCCACCCCTGCTTGGTGTGTTGGTACATGAAGCATATTCTACTACTAACTTGCTCTGACTGAGCTCCGATTTTGTAACCTGCTGAATTTGTTTGTAAGTTGCTGAGACTTGTCACCTCTTTACGCCCACACATTGTCAAATATGAAAAACACTAAGCTGCCAGTCTTCATCTACAGTCATGTTTATGTTATGAGCTTGTTGTTGCAATGTGCTGTTGAGATTTAGATACATATTTTAAAAAGAATACAAATTTGAGATTGGGTCAGTCAAAGAATAAAGGAGATCTGTTTTTTTGTTCTTTTAAATATATTTTTGAGGCTTTTTTGACTTTAACTTGACAGGAGGACAGTGGATAGGATAGGATAGAGAGTGAATAGGAGAGTGGATAGGAGTAGGAAAGGGGGAGAGAGTGGGGAGTGACAAGCAGGAAACAAGCTGCAGGCCAGATTCGAACCCACCCGCTGGAGGGCAAACCTCATGGTGCGCAACCCAATCCACTAGGCCATCTGTGCCCCAGGAGATCTGCTTGTTTATTTGTTTGTTTGTTTTTTAATGAAAGATGAACTGTTCTTTGAAATAAAACTCTTGTTTGCTTACCAAACTAATCCATCTGAAACGTAGCAAGTGACCTGAACTCCAATCAGCAGTCACATGATAGAGTCACATTCATGTTTGTTATTAAAACCCACACAGCACTGTAGCTGTATTTGGTATTGGAAGATGGAGAGTAGTCAAAATTATCCACAGAATGTCATACTGTTTGCCATGTTTTTGTTGTAAGTTTTATTAATTTAATTTTTGGTTTAAAGTCAGCCCTGACACTTGTGTTCATCTTTGGAGTTTAGTGTCTGAAAGAAAGAGCAGATATTTACAAACTCATCCAAGGGGAAGACGGAGACAACCTCAAAGTTTTGTCACACGTCTGTCCAGGATGCTCTTCACAAAGTGAGTGAGGTGTTTGACTTTCAGATGATTTGTTGGTAATTTTGAGTTAATAGACACCTGCAGTGATACCAGCAGAACAGACAATGACTGTATCTTCCCTTAAGAGAGACAGAGTGAGCATTTAAAAATGACAGCACTGTGAACAAACAGATCCACAGGTACAGTCTGACTCTAATACAACAAGTGAAATGTGTTTTTAAATCATCCAAATGGGACACGAGTCATAGATTTCTCTTTATGAATCATCAGGTGATTGACTCAGACTCAGACTCAAACATCCACACTGTGGACTTCAGACTCTGTGGAGTGTAAAAGTTTAATCTAAGACCCTTTTTGGACAACTCTAGGTCATCATATTTTGAGGTTTGGGGCCATTCTCTGCAATATTTGACAACTTAAAGTGAGGGTGTGAAACTGTGTTGCTGTTTCATGAGAATAAGGACGCCTTATGGAAAGCTAAGTCTACCTGTTAATAATTTTTATGGCACGAAACGTTATTTTTGAACAAGCTCATGTTTGTTTTTAATTAAATCTTTGCACATTCTAGGCGATAAAGTGACAGCACTGATTTAAAGTATTTAGACAAGCGAGAAAGATCTGACTTCAGCAGTTTTCCTTCCCTACGTCTGCAGCTGTCTTCTGTATCACACAATAACTTTGTGAGGCACTGCAAAGAAAACGTTCTCCACCAGTAATCAAAGCTGGTTTAACATGACTTATGGAGATGTTTGAGAGGAAACTTTTCCCATACTCATAAAATCCTCACTTTCCAGAAGATAAAGTTATTTCTCCCATGACGAACAGCTCCTTCAAAAAAGCCAGAGCAATTAAGTCGAAAAGTGATATGTCAGATTCTCTTTTTAAAAAACAACAATGCTTGACATTTATGGGAGTAATTGCTCAGAAAAATGTCACTTATCAAAGAAGCGGCATTTTAAGTGTGTCTGTCAGTCATCGGAGGATCCAAACTGCAGGCTGGTGGAAGAAGAAATGGCAGACGGGATGAGAGGAGACAGGAGTTGGTTTAGAGAAGAGAAAAGAGGAAAGTGGTCACCCTGATCTGATCCTGATGCCTCGAGGGGGATTAGAAATGCCCTTCCTAACCTGACCGCCATCTTGAATTCTGAAGTCTCACTGAAATGAAGCCCGTGGAATAAAATCCCTGAAACGGGGCAATACATATATGAATAGTGCGCCTGCTCATGGTGGGTGAAGGCGTTTGAAGTCACACAGAGTCACATAAATTCATGGATTGAACAGTAATAGGGAGCACACTTGAGGTGTTTTTCAACCAAAGGGTCCTGGAGCTTTTGGTTCCCGGTTAAACATTCTGCAAAATTAAACATTTCTAGTTAAAAAATTTAAAAAAAAAGCTTATTGCAAAACAGCACTGGATCAGTAGAGAGCAGTCAGACAACAACAAAGGCCATCAGCACAAATGACACCACAGAAGAAGAGGACAGGCTGACGTTACATGAACACTGCAAAAATTGAAATCTAAGCAAGTCATTATGTCTTATTTCTAGTCAAATTTGTCTGACTATTCTTGATTTGAGCCACATTTACTAGACAAGGTCATAAAAATGTCTCATTTAAAGTTTTTTAAAGACAAAAATGAGGCATCAATTGCTTGTAACAAGTTAAAAAAAACTCTGCCAATGGGATAAGATAAAAGATTCTTGTTTTAAGACATCTTTCTAATTTCAAGAAACTTCCCGGGTGAATTCGTCTTATCCCATTGGCAGATTTTTTTGACTTTTTACAAGCAATTTACACCTCATTTTTGTCTTAAAAAACTTGAAATAAGACATTTTTATGATCTGGTCTGGTGAATGTGGCTTAAATTTAGAACAATAAGACAATTTTTACTACAAATAAGACATAATGACTTGCTTAGATTTTCGTTTTTGTAGTGTAGCACTGCAATTAGCCTGTTAACATGGGGATCACAACTTGTTCTGGTTTTGATTGGGATCTATTTCATTGCAAATGGATTTGTTGATACTTGGGAGAAGACCAGCACTTGTGGCAAAGCTGTCACCATTTAAAGTGGTTTAGAAAGCTTGAAACAGCTACAACCGACGAAACTTCGTGAACACAAGTGCGAGGTGTTTCAGCTTAAAAAAGAAGTTGGTTGATTGATTAACTCTGCAGAATGCTCAAACAGCTTTAGATACTTCTCATGTGGAGATTATGATACATATATCAAACTAAACTTGGACACATTCCTGTAGACTTCTTCTGTGTTTGAACAGCTAATGAAAACTATCCACTGACAGGTTCAGCTGAAGGTCTCCAGTTTACAGGGTCACTCTTTAAACTGGAACACCGGGAGCTGACAGAGACACATTCACACTATCAGGCTCAAAGAAGAACATTGTTTAGGAGGAACTAAACCAAGTCCATCACAGCTGGGGGTCATTTCACTGTGGAGAGGGAGGATAAAATCAGTGTGGCTGCTCTGCCAATCAAAACATCCAGCTTCGTGGCCCTACTCTATTAATTTCCTGGACATCCAGGAATGACTGTCTCCCAGGCAAAGCCAAGACCAGGGCTAAATTTACTACTGCAGAACTAAATTTAGACCCTAGTTCCCACAGTCAAAATGCACGTAGTTCTCAGGAAAAATTCCTCCCCCCAGCTCCTTGGTATTGGTCTTACTTAGAAACTCTAATTTAAAATAGGAGCTGAAACTAGGGCTGCACAGAGATGCAGTGGTTGGCCCCACATACAGCATCATGTTAGCATGCTCTTTAAGAGCATTTCTGGTTTAGTTCTCGAATCTGTGTATCATTCGTTCTTTCCATTTTCAATTGCCAATCAAAAATGAAAAAATGGGGGCGCGGATGGCCTAGTGGATATGGCTGCGCACCATGAGGCTTGTCCTCGAGCGGGCGGCCCGGGTTCGAATCCGACCTGTGGCCAATTTCCCGCATGTCACCCCCCCTCTCTCTCCCCTTTCCGACTCTATCCACTGTCCTTCTCTATCGAATAAAGGCACAAAGGCCAATGAAATAACTTTAAAAAAAAAAAAAAAAAGAAAAAATGAAAAAGTGACTGGTGATCTTGTTATTTGTTTTTTTTAATCAAATACGAAAACCCAAGATATGCCTGGTTTTTTATAGCTCAATATTAGGCTCAGATCAAAAACACGAAATGGAAAAACGGGAACAAGGACTGAATTTGATTATAATATTTAACTGGTCCAGTTTATGTGACCAGAAAGTTTGGTTATCACACTCAACAGCCAGGAACATTCAGTCACGCCCCCCTGATGATCACCCACCATGGATAGCTACGTGCTGTTTCCAGGATCAAAGCGTGTCACTCTTAAAGAAGAGGACATGACAATTGGAAAAATCTGCAGGATTTTTCAGGTATGTATTTTCACAAAGAACCATGGCCGGGATTCTCAGATCTGATCTCAGACCTTAACCGATCCGGGAAACCCGGTGCCCGTTTCTGTGACATTGCACTCAACTTTGCACCACAAAATGTAGTCGAGTCTATATTTTGCATAAACCTCTCGCTCCTCTTTCTCAAAGGTTCATGGCTCTAGTCTCTATATCACTAACGGGTTTGCTAACTAACGGATCGATTAAGGTCTGAGATCGGATCTGAGAAACCGGACCAATTAAATATTAAAATCAAATTCAATCCTTAGTCCCTTTTTTCCATTTCGTATTTTTGATCCAAGCCTAATATTGAGCTATAAAAAACAGGCATACCATGGGTTTTCTTGTTAGATTAAAAAACAAATAAGATAACCAGTCACTTTTTCACTTTTTCATTTTTGATTGGCAATTGAAAATGGAAAGAACAAATGATACAGATATGTTCTCAGTACAGGCAGGAGCCTTTTTGAATTGAACTTTTTTGTACTCCCTGTGCCTGCAATGATTCTTTCCAGCTCCCACCCATGGTTGAAAAATGTCCTCAGCGGGTTGACTGGTCAATCTAAGTTGCCCATTGGTGTGTGTGTGTGTGTGTGTGTGTGTGTGTGTGAATGATTGTCTGTCTCTACATGTTAGCCTTGTGATTGGCTGGTGACCTGTTCAGGGTGCTAACAGCCCTTGCAGCCAATGACAGCTGGGACAAACTCCAACACCCTGCCAGCCCCCAAACAGGAGAAACACTGGAAAAAATGGATGCAAAAATAAGTGGATGTATGTATGTATGGATGGATGGATGGATAGATTTGCAGATAGATGGACAGATGTATTGATGGATTGCACAGACAGACGGATGGATGGATGAAAAGAGAGTTGATTAATATGTGAATTGATGGGTGGATGTATGGATGGATCAATGCATGGATGTTGGATGGCTGGATGAAGGGATGAATTAATGATTGGATTGATGGATGGGTGAATGTACAGGTGGATGGATGGATGGATGGATGGATAGCTGGGTGGATTAATATCTGAATTGATTGGTGGATGAAAAGATGGAGGGTCGAATACACAAATGGATGGATGAAGTGATTGATGAAGGATGGAGGGTTGTGTGTATGGATGGATGTACAGATTAAATATTTGGCTAGATGGATTCATGAATGAATTGATGAATCGCTGGATGGATTGATTCATGGATTGATGCATGGATGGATGAATGAGTGGACGAATGGATGACTGCGTAAATGGATGAATTGATCCAAGTTACAAATTGGTGCAAAAAATACTGAAAAGTTCACTTCTGATTCGGGTGCAGTCGTATAAACCTTCGTTACTTTTTCTCTGAGCCCATGAACAGCAGCTGTGCTCTCTTTAAAGCCTGCAGAACCCACTGACAAGAACTGAAGTTACAGCACTTCATTAAACCCAGGAGATGCATCTGAAAACGGTTCTGGTTTAACAAAAAAGTTAATCTCTAAATGACCCCCTTTATAAAGTTTCAGACACAATGCACAACAGTCGGAGTCTGCCACAGATCCTCTCACAGCTGTCTGCTAATGCAGGCTTCTGAACGCCCTAAAACTTTCTTTAATTTTTCTGCTTTAGTTGGACTCTGAGCTGTCTTCCCTCCTCTTTGCTGTTGGAGTGAATGATAATTTCCAGTGAAAGAAGAGCTGTTTGAAGATCAGGTCATAAGGAGGATAGAAACTCTACCATCTGTAGGCTACATGTCTTAATTCATACAGAGAGGCCTCAGGAGAAGACCCATAAACAGAATCTGTACACTGGAAGTGATCAAGCAGATGAGATATGTCTAAATTAGTGTGAAGTGTCTGTTTATAGATGGATTTCCACTCTTAACAGAGAGCCAAGCCAGCTGTTCCCCTCAGCTCTTAAGGGAGCCTGACATCAGCCTGTGATCACTCTTCATCCTTTTTCTCAGGACTCCCAGAGTATTCTAGAAATGTACAGCTCTCAGGCGTCAAAAGAGGGCTGTGGTCATCACAAAGTAATGTTTTACAACACACACCCAAAACTGAAAGTGCTAATGTATTATTTTTACTCTCCTGAGTGTTTGACTTATGTTTTATTTAATCCCTCATCCTCTTAAGTTTGGTTTGTCTCTAAAGTCTTGCTGTTTGTTCATAAATTCACTGCTGTGCTATTACAAATGGGTGCAATAAAGTTTGTTCTAAAAAGTTGGCAGACAAAAACAGAGTCACAAACTTTGACAAAGGACTTTGGTTTTAAATATAACCCAAATTCTAATGGGGTTGGGACGTGCAAAAAGTCAATAAAACATCATGTAATGATTTTCAAATCCTGTTTAACCTACATTATATCCAATGTACTACAAAGTATTTATTGTTCAAACTGATTAACTTTATTGCCTTTTTGTTTGTTTTTTTTTCAAAAATTGTACTCATTTTGAGTTTGATGCCTGAAACACGTTCCTAAAAAAGTTGAGACAGGGGCAACAAAAGACTGGGAAAGTTGATGATTGCTCAAAAACAGCTGTTTGGATCATTCCAAAGGTGAACAGGCTCATTGGAACAGGTGAGTGTCATGATTGGGTATACAAGGCTCGGTCGTTCACAAATAGAGATGGGACCAGGTTCACCACTTTGTCAACAACTGTGTGAGTGAATAGTCCAACAGTTTAAGAAGAATGTTTCTCAATGTTCAATTGTAAAGACTTTATGGATTTGATCATCTACAGTCCATTTTATGATCAACAGATTCAGAGAATCTGGAGAAATCTCTGCACATAAGCAGCAAGGCCCAAAACCAATATTACATGCCAGTGACCTTTGACCCCTCAGGTGGCGTTACATCAAAAACCAACATCAATGTGTAAAGGATATTAGCACGTGGGCTCAGGAAGACTTCAGAAAACCATTGTCAGTTAACACAGAACATCACTACATCTACAAGTGACAGTTCAAACTCTACCATGCAAAGACAAAGCCAGACATCAACAACAGATGGAAACACTGCCACCTTCTCTGGGCCTGAGCTCCTGTGAAGGCAGGATTGATGCTGAAAGCTACATCCAGGTTTTGGATAAACAAATGCTGCCATCCAAGCAACAACTTTTTCAGGGACATCCCTGATTATTTTAGCAAGACAATGAAACCAAGACACATTCTGCACCTGTTACAACAGTGTGGCTTCATAGTAAAAGGGTGCAGCTACTAGACTGGCCTGCCTGTAGTCCAGACCTGGCCTCCATTGAAAATGTGCAGAACATTATGAAGCACAAAATACAACAGCGGAGACTGTTTACAGTTTTACAGAGACTGAGGGCTGTTGAATAACTGAAGTTGTCCATCAACAAGAAGTGAAAGAATTCCAGCTCCAAAGCTTTAACAATTAGTGTCCTCAGTTCCAAATGTTTATTAAGTGTTGTTCAAAGTAAAGCTGATGTAACATAGTGCTTTTTTGAAATGTGCAGTAGGCATCAAATTCAAAATGAATAAATATTTAAAAAAAACAATTTTAATAGTGTGAGCAATAGATATCTTGTCTTTGTGGAGTATTAACTTGAATACATCTTAAACAGGATTCATGAAGCAGTGTATTCTGTTTTTATGTAACACAACATTCCAACTTCATTGGTATCAGGATTGTGAGCATAAATTCCCCTCACCTCCTGCTCACAGGAGCTCATCCAGACTCCAATGAGCCAAATGAGCTGTTTGTATTCAGACATTCAATTCACCCAAAAATTTCAGGAAGTTTTTAGCAGTTATTTGGATGGATGAAGGCATTATTACTCAAAGACAATTATCTCGCAGCTCTTCCTCATTTAAATGTTTGTAATTATCCAGGAAGTTCAAATAAAGTAGGTATTAGAGAAAATTAACTGAAGGGGAGGCAGAGGCAGTGAACTGAGAAAACAGAGGAGGAAGGCGCAGAGCTGGAAATCAGAAGAGACAGAGGTTCAGGAAAACATTGTAACATCTTGTTGAAAATCCATTTCAACACTCACCTTCTGACCTGGTGGACCAAAAGGACCAGAAACCCCTGGATCTCCACACGTACCCTAAAGGGAACACACACCACATTAGCTCCATCATGCCTCTGCAGACCTGCTGAATCCTAAATCTAATCCTGAACATGAATCTCTGGGCTTTATTTCATCCGTCACTAAGACCAGCACACAGGTCAAAGAGGGCATTTCAGAGTAGCTGCTGTTTTGCATTCACGTAGGTGCAGCACAGCATGCAAAAGGAGGCTGGCTGAAGAGGAATATAAATCACAGCATGTGGTGATTAATCATTATCCTCTCAGCCAGTCCCATTACTGCTCTCTTCCCTGTTAAACAGCAGAGCAAACCACACAAGGTACGGTGGTCACGGAAATGGCCCCACAAATGTAGAAAAAAAAAAAAAAAAAGGTTGTCTGTGAGGAAGGAGAACGTTCAAACTCAGAATATAAATGCAGAGGCTGTAATGTCATGACTGTTTATGAGGATGTGCAACAGTTGTGATGTTGAATGAATTATTGACTCAGATGTAAGAAAAGCTGCTAAATATGGAATTGTAAACTCTACAATTCAGCAATTATGAATTCTACATCTGAGTATTATCAGAAAATGTACCAGAAGTAATAAACGTGATACATTTTATGGTGTTTGGTTTATCGTGTATGTATTGCTGTTAATTCAACATCACACCAACATTTAAGTTAATGGTATTGGCAGAATGTTCAGCCTCTGTACTGTATTATATTATGACATACTTACAACTGTTATTACTGTTTTTGAAACATATTTCACCTACCTACATTCTGCTGACACTTAAGTTAATTTTGTATTTAAGTTTTTATTTCTTAAAACTGTACATGTTAATTTATATTTTTTTTGTAAATATAAATCTCCCAATTTTTATTTCTACTTTTTTGAATATTGAATATGTGTCTGTTTAATTGTGTTATATAGTGTTCCACTGACTCTGTCATTTACTGTCAATTACTGCTGTTACAATGCAATTTCCCAGATTGAGACCAATAAAATATTTCTCTTCTCTTCTCTCTTCTCTTCTTCTATTCTTTTATCTCTAGTCTGAGGGGCTCAAGAGTTAAACTGTTTCTAGTTTCAAAACTTCCTTGTTCTTAATTCTTGTTGCATTAAGTCCTGACCCTTAACACTCGAACTACCAAGGCAGTCATTTTGACTGCTTTCAAACTTTGCAACTTCATAACTTTGTTTAAATAAAACTTATGTATCAATGGGACCCTGACTTTTCCTAAATGAGTGTATATTTTATTCTAACATTGTTTTATCCTTAACATTTCAAAAAACAAAAAAATATGCCTATTTCTACCTCGAATGACCATAAGCAGTCAGATTGACTGCCTTCTTCTTACAAAGGGTGTCATGTTTCACTGTTTGCTACATTTCCTCTCTTTCTCCTGCTCTATTCTTGTGCGATTTTTGATGCTATGTGAGGCTAAAATTTAGCCCTAGCTTCAATCAAAACCCAAGAGAAGCAAAATTAAACCAACTGGAAGATGAATGAGAGATATGGAGGCTTGAACCCTGTTCCAGAGCCTTGATGAGGGAGAGCCTGATGGAGCAGGTTTAGACACTGATGTCTGTTGGTGTTTGGAAGGATGTTCATTTAACTCTCATTCATCATAATTTCCATTTTGGGTCTTGAGTTGTTTATCTACATTTTACAACAATTTACACTTATATCTTTTACTGATTATCCTTCTTATACACAAATAATGTCTGAGCAGTCAAAAGGTGTAGAATTCTGGTAGTCCAAGTGCTAAAGCTGTGAGACAAAATTGAGCAAAACCAAAACAATACATTCCAGTTTTACTTTATGTTTATTATAACTACAGAGCTAAACTGTGACATTTACTCAGCAGAAGTGTTAAATCTGGAACAAAGAGCCTGTCTTGGTGTGCTTTGATCACTATTTCACTTTTTCAACCATGCACTTCTCAGCAGGGAAACATTTCATGTTATACTCTCACTTTGAGAAATCAGTAAAAGAGGACGTTTTCATTCTGCTTCAGACAAGCAATGTGCAATGGAAACTTCTGGATGTGCAGAATACATCTAATCATCTTTAAACTTAGAATCTACTTTGCAAAAGATAAATTCTTATTGAGTCTTACCTGCAATGTTCAACCATGAGCAACATTGGCTTTATATATGAATAAAATGCATATGCAATTTAAATGTTATTGTTGTTATGATCACATGTTCTGAGACAGTGCATCAGTGCCAACCATATTTCAGATCTCTTGGGTTATGGAGCTGTCTCTTGGCTGTAGTCTGTTTTATTTGTTGCTATCATGATTTTGATTTTTTCATTATTTGTTATCCAAAATGACACTTTTTCTAGCCTATCTACCAATGACAAAGGGGTCTCTTTACAGTCTATGTCTCTGCAAAGTGCTGTTAAAACCTTTGTTTTGATTTACCAATGTTGTCTGAATCCTTTTAGAGTGGAAAATGATCAGGAAAAACTGCAGACACCTTCTCAAAAAGGATAACCACCTGAAATTACAGAGATGCAGACTCAGAATGGATACGTATTATCAAAGGACTCATGTGTGTCTGGAATATGGTCGGTGATGTATCCTGAGATTTTTATTTTCCAAATTATGGACATGATCGATTTGCACGGTATCAAAAACACAGATGTCCTTTCGAATTTTTTTCAAATTGCCAGATGTCTCAGGTGGATCCTATGCAAAGAGAGCTGAAAAGGTGAGTAAAGCAAATCTAAATCCATGTACAAATAAAATAACTATAAATCTCAAGCTCTGTCTTCTTTACATTATTTGTGACTTCTTAAAGTCAGATGTGAAATGATGCGTGTAGTTAACTCCAGCTGTGGTCACTGTTCAGTCTACAGTACATTTATTTAAGAATGATTATACTGGAGTGCTTAATGATGATCATGTTTACATAAACATCCAACAATGATACTTTACTCTCTCATGTCTGATTAAAGTAATGAACGAGAACAAATCTGAAAACAACGCGTGAGTTATAATTTGCTATTGTAATGTGTGAGTGACTTTGCAGCAGATGTTGGTTATGCATGATTTAATCAAGGTGAATTGTGTGTAACCGTGTTCACGTGTTGTGAAATTCTATCTGTGATTATCTGCCATTAATGAAACAATGAACCTGCAGCAGGTTTAATCAGCTGACAGGGGACTTTTCAGTCAGCTGTTCATTGAAGTGAAATCACTAGTTAGGGTTTGAAATGAGAGGTAGTTGTTCAAGTTATGGCTTGTTTTCTTTCTTTCTTTCTTTCTTTTTGTGCAGAGTAACTGATGGAATCACTGAAGCACCGAAGACTCGCCCGCTCCTCTTCTCATTCTCAGCACAATGTCAAAGAGCCAATTTTCACCTTCATATGCATGAAGCTCCCATCTTTCACTCTCATCTCGCCCCATAATCTTTGTGCTATGTGTGCTGCGCTGAGTATACAAATTCCAAAGGGATGGAGAAAGTGCGATTCAAGGACGGGGAATCTTGAGCATGAACCCTATTTCTGAGAGGAAAAGGGCGATCTGTCAATTCACAGCTGAAGGTTTTGATCTCTTTTGTAGCATATGGAAGTGAAAAACCAGGTTTCATCACTATTCTTTGAATATATCCCTTCAAAATTAAAACATTTCACAATCACTCAGTGTCCAAAAATCAGAGTTGACTTTCCTCCTAAAAGAATCCCCCAGCAAACTCTTCAGCTCCAGTATGTCCTTGGCAGCATGGCAGTCATCACATATTCAGAAACACCTATAATTTGATTGCAAACAAGTTGACTCCCTCTCAAGCAAAATGCTTTTTCCTCTACGGGAACATGAAGCGAACAGAGAGGGAGGGCACAACATTAAAACAGGCTGAGAAGAGCCGAGCGGTTGGGGAGCAGCAGGCCATTAGCATAATAACTAATTATAACGTTCAACGCACAGACCTTGGGACCATCTCGACCGATCTCTCCGGGCGGGCCTCGGGGTCCCTGGATTCCCTGCATGGAGAGAGAGATATTAAAGAAGAGATGATGAGGGAGGGAAGGGTCGAGAGAGGATGGGGACAAGAGGGAGAGGGAGAATAAGAGAGAGAGAGAGAGAGAAGATGAAATGAAAGAGACAGACAGAGCTTTGGGCTGAATGTGACAGAGTGCGTGACGGCTTAGTCAGGAGTTACTGAGGGAGAAATGAGATGGCTCAGGTCCACACACACACACACACACCATACATGCACACACACACAAATAAACATGTTCCATCAAACACAATCAGGTTAAAACCACTTAATTTTTGCACAATAGCCCTAATTTCACACAAAAACAAACCTGACATCTATAGGCATGGAGAGCAAGTGTTATCCTCATGAAGTGGTTCAAAAGCTATTTCAGAAAAATCTACAGCTTTGTTATGTGTTTACTTAAGATCTGTGTTACCACAGGCAACAGATGTAGTCAGTAATTCTGTACCTCTCTCCTTCCTTTAGAATAACAGTCTGCTGTAGTTCTCTCAGGTTCTGGACCGTGACACCACCCAACCCTGACCTTTCCCTATACCACCTGTGCAAGTCTTCAAGTTTTTATTGTTGTAACAGTCTTTTTTATGTTGCTTATGTGCTGAGGTGTTTTTTTTTCCTAATCCCAAACTGTGCCTCCACCTAGGGGCCTACTCTGATATTTGCTTTTTTCTCTCCCTCTTCTTTCCTCTTGTACTCTATTTCCCTTATCTAACTAAAGAAAAAAAAAAAAAATACACTTCTCCTGCCCCTGTCCTCCCCATGCAATGTGTCACTGCCTATGTCTGTTTCTTGGACGGGATGAACAGTACTGGCCAAAAGTTTAGACACACCTTCTCATTCAATTTGCATTTTCTTTATTTTTATGACTATTTTCTGGACTGACTGACCTTAATTTCTTTAAGTAATGATGGCCACTTATTTTTCTTTAGTTAGCTGATTGGTTCTTGCCATAATATGAATTTTAACAGTTATTGGCTTTGTATTGACCTGACTTCTGCACAACACAACTGATGGTCCCAACCCCATTGATAAAGGCAGAAATTCCACTAATTAACCCTGATAAGGCACAGCTGTGAAGAGAAAACCATTTCAGGTGACAACCTCTTGAAAAATACCAAAAGTATAAAAAGCAGTAATCAGAGTAAAGGGTGGTTATTTTGAAGAAACTAAAATATAAAACATGTTTTCAGTTATTTCACCTTTTTTGTTAAGTACATAACTCCACATGTGTTCATTCATAGTTTTGATGCCTTCAGTGAGAATCTACAATGTACATAGTCATGAAAATCAAGAAAACCCACTGAATGAGAAAGTGTGTCGAAACTTTTGGCCTGTACTGCAACTGCAATCTTGTTGCTCTGAAATACGCACGATGACAATAAAGCATCACATTCGTATTCATAGTGACCTTATTAGTTTGAGACATTAATGGTGTCAGCACGTGCAGGGAAGAAACAATTGTCATAAACACTCATCATGTGGATGCTTTGAAGTTTTGGAGAGTCAAAGTGCCGCCCTCTATACTCCATTTGTACCCAGTGCCACTGTCACTACATCAACATTGAGCGAGATCCAAAGCTCAACAGCTGAATAAGCTTTTAGAACAAGAGTGTTGAATCAGAGGTCACTGTTTCTGGTTTAGGTAAGCTCCTAATACTGTTGGAAACGACTGCTTCAATTGTGTTGATGTACATAACTCTAGCAATTTTTGATCATTTCATATAGATTTAAAGCTTTGTGACATTTTTTTGTACCAGGCTGTAAAGATCTCAATGTCTGCCCTAAAAATGGCTTCTTTTTTTTCAAACTTGGTGTGTTTGTGACTTCCATTACTTCTGCAGCCACCTTCAAGTGGACACTTGACGAACAGCAGATTTTAGCACTTCTACATTGACTCATATGTCAGACCAGAGGTTGCAGCTTGGTATTAACTGATGGTCAGTGCTTCTGGACATGGAGATAATTAACCTTTAAATGGGGTGTGTGTGACGTATGTGCTTCACCCTCATTGCCCCTCACTGTTTTATGTTTTATGCAATAACAGGAGTGATGAGACAGTATATTGAACCTCCTTATGGTGAGGCTAAAAGTTGGAGGACTTGCCGTTCAGGGCAAATAGACCAAAGAGGAAGGATACATCCGTCATGTGTCCAGTTTCCTCCCTGAACTGCTTCACAGGTGTTGCTCTGGAAACTGTTATTTATCACATCTGATGATCCTGCCTCTGTGAAGTATTTCATTCATCTTATTAATGATGTATGACTGAGAAAGAGTGGGAGTTTACATCTATAAGAGTTTCACTCTTAAAAGTTAGACAAGTTTATTTGAAATGACTCATCAAGGCATTTGCACCCTGAGCCTTTTTAGACGCAGATTGTAACCAAGACATGACTAAATTTCATCGCTAACTCAAACATTGTGACTTGATAATGAATTTATCAGAAATATGTAATTTTGAGAAATGAGGAAACATAAATAAGAGTGTTTGTCTGATGATTCATGAAGAGTCAAACGAAGAGCGTGAAATGCCAGATTTGATTGGTGTTAGCTGGGTCAACTGACAATTAGTCTGACTTCTTTCCAAATTTATTATCATAACATTATATGTGGTTGCCTAGACACAGGAGCTCTCTGCTTCTTCCTTCTCCTCCTCCACTTCCTTTTTCCTATGTGTGTGTGTGTGTGTGTGTGTGTGTGTGTGTGTGTGTGCTGGATAAGTCAGAGATTCACTGCAGGCGAAACGTCATAGCAGTGTTCAGGAATAGAAAGAGGGGGATGAAGAAGGAGCTTGTGGTTTCAGAAAGGTGACCTCTGTGCTCTTAGATGTCTGCAGTGGGCTACTTCTGAATTCAGCTCCTTTAAACACAGCAGAGGAAGTACGGACCACAATGCAGCTGAGAAACAGACCTGGACTGAACTGAGTGTTTTAAACACACATATCATCCAAAGCTTCATTATAATGTTTAATCAGAATACAGTTAATGTATTAACAGTATTTTCTCTTTAACATGGTTTATCATCACACCTACTCATGAAACAAATTAGTCCAAATGTAAATTAAAGCACTCTTCTGTCCTCTCATTATCTACTTGTATTGTCTCTTTTACACCACAAGAGGGCAGCAGAGCTGTAAGAATGACCCCCCATGATTCATGTGGAAGACTATGTACTCACAATTGTCTTCTTTAATTGTATCTGACTGAGTGTAATCTTGTTTACCAGATGGGGGTGCCCTTTCTGTGTGTGTAACTCAGTCTCATACACACACACACTCTCCTCAGACTTCCACTCTAAATTAACAGCCGCTCACCACCTTAATGGCACTGCATAATAAAGCAAACGGCCTCATACTGCGCCCGGGCTAAATTAATGATCTCATTATGAGTCAACTGCAGAGAAGGTGATGTGAGCGGATAGGAGACATCCACTCACTGGGGAACACAAAAACAGATGAAACAGATACTTTCTTGTAACAAAGGTCACACGCATGATAACGACCCCTGAAAGTCTGTGAGGACACTGATTCGTCATCACCTGTGTCAGTATTTTTTTGAACAGTAATGATTTTTGCTCTAAATGTATTTAAATATCTCCAAAATCTGTGCTGCCTGAACTGAAAGGTCACTTAAGGTTACAATAATCATGACTTGAAATGTTGAAATTGTATTTTTAACAACAAATCAACTCTCTTTGATGAATGTAAGGGTTTTATTCAAACTTTTGCATAAGTTGGTTTCCATAAGTCATACACTGCTGCGTTTGAGGCCTTGCATCTCTTCATCTTTCTAACCTGAAAATGGCAACTATGTCAGTGATTTTGTAAATCATTTAAGTTATGCCTTTAAATTGTTGAATTGAGAAGAATTTACACATGCAGAATTTTGCAAACGTAAATGTCCTGCAGTCAGACTGCTGCAGCTCAGGAATTTAATGTGTATAAAGCTGTATGCAGTATGCACTGATATGGTACTGAGGTGAGTATACAACTTTCAAAAATAAAAGGTTGACATTTATGTATGTTATTATTATTATATATTTTTTTTAAATGTCCTTAAATGTTACCAATAGCAGCTCTAACAAGTGCATCCATGGGTCATTAGAAGTTCAGTAGCTTCTAATATTCCATTCTTGAAGCACTTCAATTCAAAAGTTTTATTTCTTATGTAAAAGAAAATCAAACATGAAAAATGCTGGCACAAAAACATTTTGGATGCAGTATAAGGTGAAACAAAAATGCAGCAGCAACTGTTGGATCTTTGTTTTCTCATTCTGTTTGTGTCCTGTTCCAATTAATATTCAAAACCTAAGTTTGATGCATTGAGTTTCGACTCAAGTGCAAATAGTGGTTGGAAAAAGCCTCCAAAGCTTCTCAAACAAAAGATGCAAACACAAATTTAAAGCTTCTTCTTTCTTAACAGCTGATGCAACGTTAATACATAGAAATACTTAACAAGAATTTAGTATGAATGTTTTGCAAGACAAATCTAACAATTAAAAAGACAAAAATATAAAAAAAATAGTATGCATTAAAGCAAGTAAAACTATGGATAGTGCTCAACTGGAGGAAAACTGAAGCACACACATGGCTGTGATTCAATGCAGTGAGCAGTATACACTTTAAAAACTGAGTTAGGAGTTTATGAAGAATTTTGTAAACCATTCAAAACTTCAAAAAATACAGACATGTACATTTGTATTTAAATTAAATTTCATAGTGCAATTAAATAATATATTTGATTTACTTATATAATAAAAAATAATTTTAACTACAAGATAGACTCAGAAAGAGGGGATTTATGCATCTCTATGTTTGTATGTGATGGAGAGGAGTGAGTACATAATGCATATTTATTTGTTGATGTTCAAGTCCTGCACTGTATTGTTTTAATTTACAACACCAATGTGTATAAAACTTATCAAAGACTTTATTTGAAAAAATGTGCACTATGTGCTTTGACAGTTAATTCTCCATCAACTTAAAACTGGGACCAAACTCAGCTGTCTTTTATTCAGCAGAGTTTATTTACTGTTTCCCGGTTTACTCCAAGTGTGGGTCTGCCAAACAGCCTAGAGTCTGTGCTGCATTGTTAGTGATTTCTAACTGCACTGTTGGCTGGGGATTGAACAGACAGACAATGGACATGTGCTGCCTCTCTGCTGCCAGCTGCTTCCTTTCACCTTCCAGCAGAGAGCTGCATCAGCAGCCAGCAAAGGCCTTAAAACACCCCAACAAACTGGGTCATAGACCAAAAACAATCCATCCATTCAGGCAGGAGGTTTTATCTCTGTAATGATTGATCAGGAATTTAAAAAAAAAAAAAGAAAACTTGCCACCGTGGCATTTTTAAGACTACATCCCTCTGTTCTTAAAATGTCTCCACAGAGATTCAGTTTGTTTCTGCCATCTTAAAAAAACTAAAGGAGCCCTATCAGTGTGTGAGCCAAATCCACAAAAGACTGGACTGAGCACTGATGTCCAAAGCGGAGAGTTTTCATCCATGGGAATGAAGACACAGGGGGTGTGGAAATAAAGGTTTTCTCTACAGAATGCTTAGAACTGATGTTGATGAACAAAAAAAAAAACCCCAAAAAACTTCTTCAACAATATTGAAATGTCCCTTATGGCATAAATAAACTGATTTTCTTTTCATTTTCACGAAATGGTTAAGTTAACTTCCCACTGATTTGGTTTCCCAAAACATCTGTTGAGTCAACTCTTGTCGCAACAAGAAATATTAACCCCCACATGCTTGTTTCCTAAGAACAGAACCACTGGGACTCCATCCTGCATGCCTCCTTGTCAGGTTGAAAACAAGTAAGATTCATCAAATATCCATCCCTGATTATGAAGAATCTGCATCAATATGTGGGCTGTTGACTTTAAGAGAATCATTTTAAGGTGTTGGTCTTACCGGTCCATTTATTCCAGAAGGTCCCTGTAGCCCAGGTAACCCTCTCTCTCCCTGAAAAAAAGGAATCAATGACAAAATGAGTTTCAACTATTGATGATTTAAAGTCAGTAATAAGAGGTCAGTCATTGCTCAGGTGTTACCTGTGGTCCCTGTGTACCTGCCTCACCAGGAAGTCCCCGCACACCCTACAGGAAACACAAAGAAAACTGATGAGATCACTTGACTGCAAAAGCCTTGTTATGGGTTTTTGACACTTGCTGTGAAACTGTAATGTAGATTTTTAAACTGGTCAAGGTTCAACTCACCTGACACTGTAAATGAAGAATTTGATACATTTAAAAGCTGCAGCAGCTGCAGAGCAAGAAAGTTGGACCATGTACTGATATCATGGTTGTGAATGAGCCACCAAGCTCTCAAAATGTAGTTTTCATCATCAGCTCCAACTGCTTCAAATCACACCTTTATTCAAAATATGCGCACAAAGATACTGAAAATTGTCGCTCAACGTTGTCTGAAGAGACTGTCTATGTGTGTTTGTGCTTTTTTTTTTTAAATAGGATGACCTAACAGCTCAAAATGAGGTTTTACCAGGCCCCTAGAAGTAACTGGAATAACACCAAAATATACTCATAGACAACAAAGCAACCTTAAAACCACACATTTATGTAAACTGATCCTTCTCTGTCGGATTTTAAACAAATATATAACATAAACATAAAAATAAAGAAAAAAAAAGGTAGCACGAAAATAAAGTTTCCTTGTGCAAAAATATAAATAATGCCTCAAAACAAAAGCTGGTGAGTGTATTTGGGTGCTTAGAAGAAATGAAAGAGGCAAGATTGAAATCCTTGTTTGTTTTTTTGTTTGTCTTTTTCCTACAGGATTTATTTTTCTAATTTAATTTCTTAATTTTTGTCTTTTTAGATTAGAAAACACTGTCACAGTTTTAACCCTGAGTCAGATTTAAACCCGAGTGTTCCGACATGTAGATCCTTACAACTTGGAAACAAATGTGTTTATGATGGTAATGATAAACCTACATTGAATTATTGTGGATAAGGGTGCGTTACACCATGCATCATCTATTAGACTGTGATCTACGTTTGGTGAAAGCTTTAGAAAAGTGTTTCTATTTGAGGCTTTCAACCGTCATTTAAATGCCAGTGGATCATACTGAAAGATCTCAGTGTTTGGAGTCGGAGGAGGTGAACCTGTGCTGATGATACAGCTGCAGATAAGTTTCATGTGTGTGTATGTGTGATAAAGTAAATGAAGTGTAATCCTCAGGCTTTAGTAAGTCTGATGGATTCAGGAATGAGCAGGTGCCCGACACGGTGGCTTTACTTTAACAACAACACTGAAGCTTCCTCATCGCTGACATCAAGAGGAAATCCTGTTTACTCTCTGTTATCCTCTCTGAATCAATCTGTCTCTAAACAATTAAAGTCAGAGCCATGTGTTCACGTCAGAATTGTCAAAAGTACATTCATAATTTAATCAGAGAAGCAAAGAAAAAAGTTAAAGTAAATAAAAGATTTTAGGGTTGATTTGCTGATTGACCTAATCTCTGTTCTCTGGTGTTTTCGGTGATTTTATCTCCAGGTCATACTACAAATAAAAGATGAATCAGTATTCTGAGTGAAAGCATGAGGATTGATTCAAGTGATAACAAATGTTTGAAGCAGCAAACATTAACACACTTATCGACTAAAGCGGGTCCTGCATCATAACGTTTCCCTGACTCATCCATCCATCAGCACAGAGACACTTGATCTGTCTTTGGCATCTTGGTTATTACCACACCATCATACCTCCATCAAGAGGAGAGCAGAGGGCAGAACGAGGGGGGGCGGGACGACAGACGGATGGAGGGGCCAAAAGAGGCAGGAGAAAAAAATCAAACTAGTGCCTGCAGCTCAAATGCTTTCTCTATTTCCAACAACAAAAACTAATCATGAAGATGGACAAATTTACCATGTTTGTTTCTTCCTGGAAGATGTAACAGAAGAACTCTGAACACGTTTGTACTGTTAGAATGACTGAAGCTCCAAGCCAAGGTCATTCACAAACATGTTTTCAGGAAATCAACAAAGTGAGTTCATGAGTCATATTGGTGTGATCATTTTACATCTCTTTCAAAAATATTAGTTGGTGCAGCAGCTAGGGATGAAGAGTAGAGCTGGTTGGTGGTTCCCAGCTCCAGCAGGCTGTGTCCTCTAAACCTCAAATTTCTCCCCAGTGGCAGAA
Source organism: Thalassoma bifasciatum (assembly GCA_008086565.1). NCBI lineage: Eukaryota > Metazoa > Chordata > Actinopteri > Labriformes > Labridae > Thalassoma > Thalassoma bifasciatum. The sequence continues at coordinate 30,296 of RPOG01003048.1, read as the reverse complement.
TCAACATTGTAAGCACAGGGAAAAATGATAGTCACTGTAACATCTTTAGCCATCCATAATTAAATGAGTGTAACTGTGTGTGTGTACAGTTGTTAAAGTGCTTTAAGTGGTTTAAAGACTAAAGCACTGCAAACATACAGTCACTTTATCGATCACCTTTCAGCTTAAGAAAAGCTTTCTCAGAGTGAAATTCGCATCTACATGTTATTTAAAGCTGGATTTGATACAACCTTGAAATAAGACACTGTCAAAGTTTTTTGTAAAAATGAACTGTCAGTGCAGACATGGAGTGTTCTCATGCTGGAAGTGTCCATCAGAGGATGGTTCACTGAGATCATAAAGGGATGGACATGGTCAGCAACAATACTCAGGTAGACTGTGACTTTAAACCGGGCTCAGTTGGTACTAAAGGGTCCATAGTGAGACAAAAGAATCTGCCTCACAGCAGCAAAAGCAGCAGTTGAGAGTTGATCCTCATCAGGATGGATCCATGTTTTCATGTTATTTCCTCCAAATCCTGATCCGATCATCTGAATGTGGAGCAGAAATCCAGACTCATCAGAGCAGACGGAGTTTTTCAGTCTCTCTGCTCCAGTTTTGATGAGTCTGTGTGAATTGTAACCTCAGTTTCCTGTTCTTTGCTGTTCTTAGTTTCTATCTGCTTCAAGGTTGGACGGGCTTTGTGTTCAGAGCTGCTCTTCTGCAGACCTAACCCTAACCCAAACTATCATCTCCAACCAGTCTGTCCATTCTCCTCTGACCTCTGACCTCTGGCGTCAACAAGACATTTAGGCCCCATTTACACGGAGACGATTGTGGGTGAATCAGACAGAATATTTTGTTGAAAGGGCCTTTCGTTTACACGGCGACTGCGCCGCGGGGGGGGGTCCGCAAGAATCTCAAGACTCCCTCCAGAGTGGAGCGCTTTGAAGGTGATCGTGGTTACGCCTCCGTCTAAACGGCAGAAGACGCAAAATACGTCATGTTGCATACTTATACACGTCACACTCACGGGCCAAACCGGTCAAACAAAGAAAACAGGGGCGGCTGTGACTCGGTGGTAGAGTTGTCGTCTCTCGATCAAAGGTTCGTGGGTTCGATTCCAGCTTCCACAGTCACATGCCGAAGTGTCCTTGAGCCCCAAATTGCTCCCACTGTTGTTCAGTGGAGTGTGGATGGGTATGAATGTGTTAGCCTCAACTGGTGGCAGTCTGATTAGCAGTCTCTGCCATCAGTGTGTGAATGTGGTGTGGATGGGTGAAAGAGACTAGCATTGTAAAGTGCTTTGAGTGGTCAGAAAGACTGGAAAAGGGCTATATAAGTACTGGTCATCTCATTTCAAACAAACATGTTTGATCCCGCAGATTTTCATGCTGTTCTAGCAGATCTGGTGAACATATAAGAGTCGTTTCAGTAACTGTACAGATGTTTCACGGATATCTCCGACGTACGGCCATTGTTGTTGTGTTCATCCGGGGAACAGAATAGAAACAAACTATTTCACGCTTCTATAGGCGTATGCCAGCGTTCTAACACATCACCACCTAGCGGCCCAGCGGCAAATTTCACCCGTTTTCTGAAGACGCTTGTCTAAATGCAGAGAAAACTTGAAGATGATACGCCACTTTTGCGTCTACAGTTTTGATCGTCTCTGTGTAAACGTAGCCTTAGTCCCAGAGAAACTGCTGCTCACTGGAGTTTTCTTTCTTTGAGATGGTTGTGGGTAAAAATCCCAGTAGATCAGCAGTTTGTCAAATACCCAGACCAACATTTGAAACCCTTTAAATCACCTTTCTTCTCTGTTCTGATGCTGTTTGAACTTCAGCAACTGGTCTTTATCATGTTTACATGACTAAATGCTGCAGAGCTGCTGCCATGAGAAATTGGATAAATGTTTGAGGTTGCTTCACTATAGTGTGTGGAAGAGTATGAAACGCAGTGTGACACTAAAGCCGTCAGTGCTGATGATCTATGAATGACAGAAACCAGAAATTATTACACTCTGTAAAGTAAATCAAATGTGTCTTGGAGGTAGAGGGAACTCTGTGAAGAAGACTTTCATTTGGGGTTTGAATGCTGATGTGGATTATATTTATAGGTTGTTTACTATTTTTCCATCTTATTTTGATCCAGAATGTGGAAACATCAATCATTTTTGTAAAATCATCTGAAAAGTGCTGCTATAAAAAAATCCACCCAATCATTTTTATTTTTCTTTCTTTGCCAAAACCGTCTTCCTCTCTCACAAAAAATAAAAAAAGAACTTTTCCTCACACATGGATGTTTTGTGCATTAGTTTCCTGACTTTTCTGTTCAACCTTGTGTCTTACTTTAAAGAACAAAAGCTCTAACCTCGCTAAAAGATACACCACATCTATACTCTGAATGTATCTTATATACAGTGTGCAGGGATATTTTCAGCTCTGCTCCTCATCCTTTATTGCTACGTTTGACTGTATATTTGAGCTTGTTTGTGTCTGAGGTTCAGTCTCAGCCAAAGACCTTTAAATGAATGTGGAGACGCTTTAATGCAGCTGCTGTTACAGGGCAATTACAACAGGGACAATGCAGCGCAGTAAAATGATTTACAATTAAATCTGAGTTGCATTCGCAGCTCTTGTTCCCCAGCGGTCCATGTAATTCAGCTTGATTAAGAAAGACTGGGTTACTGGGTGATGTGGGGGAAGTTTATCTGCACGCAATCCTGTCTGCTGAAGTGGAGTGTGTGGTCTGTGTTAGTGTGTTAACATGGGTTTCCCCCGTGTGTTAATAAAGGGTTACAGCCTGTCTGGATATCAGCACTGAAGGCTGTGTAATTAGTGAGGACAGGAGGAGAACGTCCCCCAGTTTACAGTCTGTATGTATGTGGAGGATACATGTTCTGCATGAGTGCTCCACTTCACACTCTGCTTCAGTTTCAGTGAGCGTGGGGTTGTGGGGTGGAACGGTTATGACTTTACCAGCCTCACAATTACAGACACAGGACGTTAGAGTGTGAACATAAAGAGTACATAAACATGGAAGAACATTCCTCACTTTGGTTTTCTAAAGGAAAGCCTCCTGGCTGAGGACTTGATATTATAAATGGGGACTTTCCATATGAACAAACTTGCTTTATTCGTCTTTTTCACGGCCTGACGTCAAAGTACATTAATTTGGATGAAGAACAAACTGTGAAAAATGAAATAAATTGATTTGAATTAAAGCAGAACCTAAACAAATGACCTCTGACCTCATACATCACCTTCAGGTTTCCAATTTTTTTGCAAAACAGGAGCCTCAGTTTTTCAGGCCTGGTTTATACTTAAACTGTGTCCATCCACAACTTAGCCTGTGCAATCAGTCAGCATTTAAGACGCACGAGTCAGGCTTGTTTTCAGTCTCAATACCAAAACTGATACCTGAGCTTTGGTGTCAGCCAAACCAATTCTGAACTGATCTGAAACCAGAATAAATTGTACAGTTTTTACTCCTTTGTATGATGAAGAGATTGAAAATTACACCGCCCTAACGTTTTAAAAAACATTCTGTTGAGTTAGATTTTGTATGCGGATTAAAATTAGAATAAGCATGCTGATTTCAAAAATGCAGCCAGTTTGTTTTCTAGCACGTCAAGTTTTTTCTCCAGAGCTCACCCTCCAGATAAGCAAAATTCAATCAGTGGAAGTTTGCTTGTCTGGAGGGTAAGCTGTGAAAATGGGGGTCCTGTTGTTCAAAAACTTGACATGCTAGAGAAAAACTGAGATCAGTTTTGGATTCTGCACCCAAAAATTAGTCAAAAAGAGTTGTCTGATGTAACTCAACAGAAAATGTGTTCCCCAGTGTTATGTTGTGGCAGCTTCAGACTTTTCAAACTTTGAAACCAAAGTGAAATAAAAATGTATCTATAGTGACGGCGATAATATTTCATGGGTTTGTTATAGTGTAGATTTTCTAAACTAACAGGAATTACAGTTTAACTGTAAACCTTGACCATGGATAAGAGAGGAATTATCTTACAAATATTACAAGTTCCGGCTGGAGTTGTTGCTGAAAGAGAAGTATTTCCAAACTGGCGAGTGGCTCAAGTCATCTTCCTTCATGATATTTATGTCTGCTGAGCAACAATGAACACAGACCCATCAGTCTTAATGAAGAGCAAGGAGTTAAGCTCAATAGATGTGTTTTGTTACTGATATCTGCTCTTAAAATCACTTAGGTGGTTTTCACACCTGACCAAGCGGACTCGGTTCGATTGGGGAGCTGAAAGTTGCAACATTGTTGCATTTGTCACATGACTCGGTTCTGCTTTCACACTAGGATTTCTGAAGCGCACCGAACCTTTTGAGACGCATCACATGGTTGAAAGGATCCTCATCGATTGGACAAAGAAGGGGGAAACCCGGACAAACAACAACAAACATGGAGCAACGTATGTTGGGTTGGATGCTGTCTCTCATGTTATTGATTCACATGCTCACGACTTTCCAAGCAGTCCAATATTACCACCTGGTGAGGCAGCGACGTCTGCATTTTGCGCTGAGAGTGAATTGCATATTACGTCACGACGTCATATCCCATGTACATGTCACTACATCCTGTGTTTGGGTCCGCTGAGCTTTTACATTGTATACGAACCAAACCAGGGATCACTTGCAAGCAAACCGAGACCCTCGCTTTCAGGTGCACCAGAGTGCGCTTTTTTGGTTCACACCAGAGTTCGGTTGAGCTTTCACACCAACCCAAATGAAGCGACCTATCAGAGGAAACAAACTCTGGTCCGTTTTAAACCGACCAAACAGCTCTGGTATGAAAGCGCCCTTAGAGTCACTGAGGAAAAGCAGACAGATAACTGGGCTGCAGATGTGACCATACAAACCACACTGCCCTCATGTGCTTTGGGGTAGTATTACAACACAGTACATCGATGTTATCTAGAGCTCACAGCTGTGCTGGTGACTTCAGGCCTGAAGGTTTAAAGCCTGGTGTGTTAGTCTGTGTTGACCAGCAAAACTATTTAAAAACATTTTTCACTGTTTAATACATAGTAAATTTATAATTACTTTGTCAATGTTATTTGGTCTGATTTTGATGCATAAATCATCAAAGAAAATCTAGTTCATGTGTAGAACAACTAACCTGAAAAAAAAAAAAAAAAAAAAAAAAGATATCAAAGCCAGGGAAGATCAACAGTGCCTTTATTCTTCGATCAAAATAATGTTGTGGTCAATTTGACCACGTGACCCTGTTTCTGTTTCTGGTTTTAAAAAGGTATCCTTCTCTTTAACATAAGCTGCATTAGTTTAGAGGTTCTTTGTTTTATGTGATCAGGACTCAAAAACACTCTGAGCGTCTCTCAGCTGCAGAAATCAAACATGTTCAGCTGATGTGCTTCATCTGACACATCAAAGTTAACTTTTCTTTTTTTCAATATGATGTCTTTAACACAGACAACATTGGCAATGAAGTCTGATAAAAGAGCAGTATGTTGACAGGCTAAACAGTTCTCTGGCTTTAAAATTGGTTGCGACTTTCAAAGCATTTTCTATAGAAAACAGTGTAAAAGAATTAACTTTAATCAGCCAAATATGATATCAGTAAACAGGTAAAGTGAATAAAGAACCTATTGAAGTAAGTGTTGACACATCAGCAGCCTGTATTTAAAGGAGACTGTGATGATATCTGAGAGTTGATTTTATCTCTGTGCAACTTTCAAAATAAGAGAATTGTGCTTCAATCATAGTGTAAAAATTTGGTGTATGAACTTCTTTCAGTCTGCAAACACAAATACTCAGGACAGCTTGGGTCACCCAGCTCATCTGAGTATGTGTGTGTGTGTGTGTGTGTGTTACTAAGTTTACGAGCACACCGCAGAGTGTCAAAGCCACAGTGAAGTGGAGCTGTCGTGTTTATGTGCTGATGACTCTTTCCTTCAAACCTTTATGGGGTCATTTAAGACGACTTTCCTCTCACATCCTCACTGTGATGAGTCAGCACAATTTACATTTTGTAATCTTCCTCTGCTTTTATCAGGATCTGATACTTGGACATGTTTCCTGATTATGTGTGGATCACAATAAAAGAGGCGTATTTCCACATTAAAAAAATGTGTCTGTGTGTTTGATTGTAAGGCTTAGTGTTTGGGGTTTTATTTGTCGTATATTAACAACAGTGAACAGCACAACTTATTTGTAAAGTGAGTTCACTTCTCACGACTGAGGTCAGCTGTCACTCACATCTATGGCACCAGAGGGATGAGACAGTGAGTGTATGAAAACTAGAGCTCAAAAGTCAACCACATTGTTCATCACTTCAGGCTGTGTTGGAATGATTTTAAGATATTAGTAATCAGAGCAGCAAAGACAAGAACTGACAGTCACTCAGTGCACTATTACAGAAAAGTGTTTTGCTTCAAATTAAAGTGAAATGACCATTAACAGATTTTATATTTGACTTTGTACAGTATCAACTCACCTTAGCACCTGGAGGTCCAGCAGCTCCAGTCGGTCCAGGGTCCCCCATTTTACCCTGAGGATATAATAAACAGTTTAAGACAGTTTCACACTTACACATAAAGTATGTGCAGTTTTAAAACTCAGTTGTAACCTGAAACAAAGGAAAATGAATGTATCCGTCTTTAAAGCAAGTGGGTATATGAATGTTTGCATGAAGTCAATGTTTGTACTTGTGGTAAACATTTTATCCATAAGGATGTTTACAGAATCACATTTTCCTCACTTCACTGCAGAAAAGAGCAGCAGTCAACAAAGTTCTCCCTGTCAGAGCTGTTTCCCTGTCATATCTAAACCACAAACAAGTAAAAGTTCTGCATCAGCCTGAATGCTGTTTGTATTTGCTGTGTTGTGAGTTTATCTGCCGCAGCGACAGTGACGCATGAACACCAGCTTGTGTGGCGAGGCCTGTGGTTAGATCGAGCGGTGTAAGTCGGCAGCTTGTAAAAAGAAATGAACAGCAACCAACAAGAAAATCTGAAGCCACAACACAACTAGGAATAAAGTTTTACGTGATAAAGACACGAAAATACACTCTCTGGTTTCCCCCTCAGACCTCTCTGTGCTGTTTCTCTGTACTTTCTGAATTCAGAACAGTGAAGTGGGATGTGAGCAGGTTCCAGTGTGTACCGCTTTGGCGCTCTGACACTAGAAATGAATATGTGAAACAAGCTGTAAAGCATGATGTGGTATTTCAACTTATTCATTTGTATATTTTTTATGATNTGTGGTTAGATCGAGCGGTGTAAGTCGGCAGCTTGTAAAAAGAAATGAACAGCAACCAACAAGAAAATCTGAAGCCACAACACAACTAGGAATAAAGTTTTACGTGATAAAGACACGAAAATACACTCTCTGGTTTCCCCCTCAGACCTCTCTGTGCTGTTTCTCTGTACTTTCTGAATTCAGAACAGTGAAGTGGGATGTGAGCAGGTTCCAGTGTGTACCGCTTTGGCGCTCTGACACTAGAAATGAATATGTGAAACAAGCTGTAAAGCATGATGTGGTATTTCAACTTATTCATTTGTATATTTTTTATGATGGTCCCTGGTGAACTTGTATGTTTGTTGATTATAAAAATGTTTATTTTAACTTCCTCAGAGCTGTGCACTGTTCACATCACTGAAATGTCCCAAAGAACTAAGTTTTAAGTTCCAGTGTAGAAATGTCTTTATTTGCTGTATTCACATGGTAACATTTGTCTTTCATTCAGTCTGGTTCTGTGCTGTCGGGTTTAAATGTAATTAAAAACCTGTCGCTGACTTATTCCTTTGCCTCTTGTAAGTGATTTGTTCAGAGTCAGAAGCTGCAGAGACGACATTCTCTGACCAATGAGTGACCGGCAGCCCGTCGACATCACTTTTTAGCTTTGCTCGATTGGAACCAGAGTAGAGCAGATACTAAAAACTGGCGTCTGCCGCATAGTACAGCGCTAATGGAAACGCAACACAAACCGGGTAGAGGTGAGTAGAGTCGAGTGGAGTAGGGCCATAAGACATTTGAATGAAGGACATTCAGGAATTTTGGCAGACTCCAAATTTTGCTCTTTTTCACATAATACATTGTAGGAAAATCAGTAAATACATAAGAGTTTTTAAACTCTTATGTATTTTCTTGTTAGATCCTTGTGTTTCTTGTCTGTTGTGTTGTTGATCTGTGATGTTGTAACATGAATCTGTCCTGGCATCAAGCAAACTGAGTCCATGTCATCCCTTGTGCATTTTAACTCTCACTCGTTTAATTTCACAAAATTTTTTGAAGGTGGGAGACAGGCTAGATTTTCTGTTTCAATGTAGTCCCTTTAGTTTAGATAAATCCTTTATCAGCCTGACAATGGGTCCTCCAACTTTTGTTAAAGGTAGGGTCTACAGGATTTTCCTAAAAAATAAAATGTCAACTTTTACAGGAAAAATCCTGCTCAACCGTCATCTCTGGGCCTGTACACTGCAAAAACTGAAATCTAAGCAAGTCGTTAGGTCTTATTTTTGATAAAATTTGTCTTATTAATCTTAATACGAGCCACATTCTACTGATAAGTCCTGGAAAATGTCTTATTCCAAGTTATTTGAGGACAAAAATGAGGTCTGAATTGCTTGTAACAAGTAAAAAAAAACTGCCAATGGGGTAAGAAAAAAGTTTCTTGTATAAAGACATCTTTATAGTTTCAAGAAACTTCCCAGGCGAATTTGTCTTATCTAATTGACAGATTTTTTTGACTTGTTAAAAAAGAATTTAAACCTCATTTTTGTCTTAAAAAAACTTGAAATAAGACATTTTTATGACCTGGTCTGGTGAATGTGGCTCAAATCAAGAAAAATAAGACAATTTTTACTACAAATAAGATATAATGACTTGCTTAGATTTCAGTTTTTGCAGTGTATACATGTGTGTCAGTGTCTGTGTCTGCCTCACCCCCTCCTCTGCCTGTTTTGCTGATGTTTTGGTTGACTTGGGACGTTTCTGGGAGGAGAGCAGGAGTTGTCATGGATGGTGACCAGCCATCCACAGCACCCAGTGTGCAAGTGATTTTGAGTGATGATGATAGTGAGTGGGAGAAGCTATTCTAAGTGGCTACGATAGCAGCCATAATATGGAGAAAGCTGATATTTATTATACTATATTTGCAGGTAGGGTTGTCAAGATTAATTGATTTTACGATTACCGCGATTATAAATAGAGACGGTAGATTATTCCTAATAATTTTTAGAAGCCACGATTACCACAGAAATCTCTCGCGAGAGGTGCCATGCGAGAAGTGTGAGCTGCGCGCACAGGAGCACAGGAGGCTTCTGTTTTAGGAAACCAATGTACATAAGTGACTGACTTTCTGTAATGTTGTAGAATCAAAACTACAGCAAAGCAGCATCTAATCACCTGTTTCAGCACGTTTAGCAGCTTTGACATGATGTCTCTGTATCAGAGTTTAGGAGAACGTGAACTGTCAGTCATCCTCGTGTATATAAGGACATAAATCCCAATATTACCCCTAATTTCAAAGATAATGATTCCAGTTTGTGGAGGAGAAGCATAAAAAACACTGATGTTTTTTGAATGTGAATAATTTTTCTAATATTTTTTCTAATTATAATTATAATTAATCCTAAAAGTGCCTTCAGTTCGTAAAGTTATTTATCGATTTGTACTATACTATTTTATTTAATATAAAAGAGTATTGAAATGTTTTATTCAAAGGACAGTGAATGTTTAAAAGTTAAAGTGTCATTAAAGACTTTTTAAAGAGAAACCCGTAAAATCTCAGTTGTATTCTTTCATACTGTCGATAATCGTGAACAATCGTAAAATCGCAATATTTCCTCTCACAATAATCATGATTCAAAAAATTGAAATGGTGACAAGCCTATTTGCAGGATACCTCTTTTACCTGAAGGAAGTCAGGTGTACAGCTCTTGAGTTTGCTGCAGATGCTGGCAGGGCTGTTTTTTACACTCGATCGTGTGTTCACAAAGTTATGAGTGTAAGTCATGCTATTAGCTACAATCAGAGGCAGTGGGCATGTGCTGCTGCAGACACTGAGCCACAGAGGAGGAGACCAGTTTGGATGATGTGTGGAAATAAATAAGGGTCAATGACGTGACGTCCCTTTTTTGTGTCCGAGTGCAGTATTTCCTTCCATCATCATGAATTGAGTATTTCATCACATGTATTTCTTTATTCTATGAAACCTGTCTTATTCGAACACATCTTTAAACTATTAAAATATAACGTGTTTTTTTGTGTTTTGGTTCTTCAAACCCCCAAAATGTCAGGTGGTGCAACCGTCCTGACAAGTATCCACAGTAATTAAACTCTAAAAATTGAATGTCAGTTATTGTAAATGGAAATTAAAAATACAGTGGCGTTATTTTATGCTTGAACCTTTTTAAATAAAACATTCTTTGCAAATAAAAAGAATTTCAAAGCTGTTGAGAAATTTAAAAAACTTTTGTCCCGTAATTTTCACCTTGTCAAATGTCAGGGTGGTGCAACCGTAACATTAGACCTTTATTTTAAAGTGAAGAGAATAAAACAGGAAACAGGAAACTGCATCAGCCAGAGGACCCCAAATGACATTTGTGACCAAGTGGAAAAGTTTGTAGATTTCTCTGAAATACTGATAAAAAAGGTTTTTTCACTTCATTAGTGACTGGAACAATTTCCATGTCAGGTGGAACAACCAATGTAATAATGTGAAATGTTATTTTAACATCAAATTATTTATCTTATTCACAAAATTTTCTTTACTTTGTGTGTTTTACTTAATGTATGAGTCACTACAGACACTTGAGAGATACTTGCCAATAATTTCACACAGAAAAAATAACAGGAACATATAAATATATTTTCATATATTTGGTTGCACCACCTGACATTTTTGGGTGCTCAAATTAAAAATACTAAAAAATAATGAACCTCAAAACTTTGAAATGTTGTTCAACTACTGAAATCTGTTAGAAAACATAATTCTTCTCTCAGAAATATGTTTTTCATCCACTTTCAAAGAACTTTTTAAAAATACGTTTTTAGACCCTCTTTTTGTCATTGACCCAATAACAGATCTTAAGAAAATTTCTGCATACTCTGCCTTTATCTATGTAACATTGTACACCAAACCTCGCTTGTCTGATACCCTCAGGTGGGTAGAACTGTGTGGTTGGAAGACCCCATACATCCCACGAAGATAAACCTGTCTGAATTTGTCATAAATGGTGGCACAGTGGTAAACAGCAAAGGGCTGACTGATGTCAAATCTGCTCAAGGTTCGAAACTGAAATTCTCACAAATGCACAAATGAGCTATTTTAAGAAAGTGGTTTAGGGTTTCCACAAATAAAAGAAAAATGTAAGCTTGAAAATAATTTAATACAATCAAATGAGAGGCTATCTGAATTTTCATTGCAGTGAAATCCCTGATCATATTCCAACATTTATAAACAAGTGTAAAACAGAGCAGGCCTGTACTCTGCCCCTGTGATGTAATTGAAGTTTCCAGAAGGAGCCGTCCACCCCTCTACACCTGCTTCCCCTTGACTCTGCTCCACATCTGAACACAGATTCATCTATAGTCTAACAATAGTCCAGCGTCTGTGCTCTGCAGGGCTTCAACTATGACACCATGAGGTCCAACGCCTTTCCCTACAGTTGGAGCTCACACAGAGGTTACCCAGTTCCACCATCATCATATATTCTCAGCAGAGCTCTGCATTTTGGCAGCGAGGAAACAACTGAATTAGCTCCCACTGCGTCTGTTTTCTTTTGAAGTGTTTCACCATACGACGCACATAAACTCGTAAGAGCAGCAGACCTCATAATTACTCTGCCAAGACGCCCACCGCGGCCCAATAAAAGACGAGATGACATAAATCTCTGGACAACTACAAGAGAAAACAGACAAGTGAGCGGAGAGCGGGCTGACACAGTCCTGTAAGCAGACCGATCTGCCACTTCAGACTGAAGAGATTGTAACTGCTTGATGTGTCTGACTTTAAATACACTTAAATAGAAGGATCTGGAAGAAGCCACATTAAAAGATAAAGACAGCAGCAGAACAATAGAAAACAAAATAAACCGAACTCCTTTTAAAACAAAGCATCAAACCAAACTGTGATTCTGGGTTTGGAGCCAGTAAAGATGATGCTGACTGAGCAGTTTGGAGATTTATCTCACTGAGGGAAACCTAAGGTCCCCAATTTAGGATACTCTGAGGTCGCTCTGCAGCAAAAGGCATAAAACAAAGCAGTTATCATGTATAAATACAGTTATATTTCACGTCAGATTAAACAGGAGGAACTCAGCTTCAAATGGCATCAAGTCATCAAACTCTCTGTTGGTTTGAGTAATACTTGAGTTATTACTCTAAGCCATTTACATAAACAACAATACTGACACTACTGAACACATTTCACAAGTTTTCCCTTTATTATGACACCAGAATGATTCAAACGGACCTTGTAGATGCAAAGGTATAGTCTACTCAATTTGGATATATTTGTTTATTTCTTCAGCTGAGACCCATGAAAGAGACCAGGGTTTAAGAGGTAAACCAAATTTAGCCTGGAACGTATGGCAGTTTGTGTTTGGTGGAATATTTCCTTATCGTACCAATGAGTCGCTTTTACTTTTTGTAAAGCCGACTTATTTTACTTTTACATGGAGCCACATTTAAAAGGAACATGTGTTTGTAGGGTGAGCAGTCGGGCTGAGAACGTGGGTTGAGTCCATGGAAGCTTTGCCAGATCTCCTCTGTCAATGCCGAGCAGCTTTTTCTTCTGTTGCTATTGACTCTTGACTTGAGTTGTTCCCACAGGTGCTGACAATCTAGTTTTAGATAATCCCCTGCTCTGAAAAATCAAGTTGCATTATTAGTTTGAGTGCAATGATGTGGGGTGGAATGTCCCTCACAAGGCTTGTGATAGTGACAGCAATCTCAGTGCAGAGGGTTATAGAGGTGAGATTCTGCAACCAGTGATGATCTCATATCTTCACAGTCTGGGGCTGAAGTCTATCTACTATTGGCGCTTTTCCACTATATTATTCCAGCCCTACTCGGCTCAGCTCTACTCTATTCAGCTCTGCACGGTTTGGTTAGCTTTTCCTCTAGCCCGAGTACAGACTCACGGTGGGCGTGGATCTTATAACACAGCTGCGCTAAAGTGCTGCGCTAAAGTGCGTGCATGTCATCTATAACACCACACAAACATAATTTTGTACTAACATATGTGCCACCGTGGTCTTTAAAGAAAAAAAGAAAGCTTTTAAAAGATTTCATTGAAGTAATACTGCGGTTCAATGTCAGGCGTCATGACAACGGAGGTAAACAACAGCCTTGTGCTGCTGCACGCGGAGGAAAACAAAGGAGCTGCTTCCTGACATCAACTCTTCCCTGGATCCAGTGAGATCACTTTAGTTTTTGATTTTTGGGCCTGGTATACCGGAGATTTTTTGTTGATCAATCATTCTTCTTTGAACTGGTTTTCCTTTTTGGTTCCCTGTGGATTAATGGACTGATTGGTGCTTAAAGACTCTCGTGGCAGACAGATCGCTCCTGTAACAACAAACTTTGATTGAATCTAAAAGACTCTTTAAACCGAACTCTCTTTGCTGTTAACTTCTTTTTCGTTTATAAAGGACTTTTAACTTATTTAGGAATCATGAAGGAGCATTTTAGGGCTGTATTTTGTCTTCATTCAGTCTGGTTCTGTGTCATTAAAAACCCGTCGCTGACTTATTCGTTTGCCTCTTGCAAGTGATTTGTTCAGAGTCAGAAGCTGCAGAGACGACTTTCTCTGACCAATGAGTGACCGGCAGTCCGTCGATGTCACCTTTTTGTATCAGCTTTACTCGCTTAGAACCAGGGTAGAGCAGGTACTAAAAACTGGCGTCTGCCGCGTAGTACAGCGCTAGTGGAAATGCAACACAAACCAAGTAGAAGGGAGTAGAGTAGGGCTAAGACGGGTCAGTGGAAAAGGGCCATAAGAGGACAACTTTCTCCCCCACAGAGCAAGATTTGTTAGAGATTCACCCCAGAATTTGGGACTGCAGCGTATGTAGTGGCCTGCTAGCAGTACTGGCAGGCCACTACACCCCATTGAACACATGTGGTACCAGCTTGGAAGTGTTGTTTGTGCAAGAGTGGCCATCACAAGTATGTTAGTTGACTTTGGTAAAAAGCATGGATAAAGAATAGGATACCATCCCTGAACAGTGTGTGAGCAGAATGAGGAGGAGGAACCAGGCTGTTGTGGCTGTGTACGGTTCTTCATCACCGTGCTGATTGTGAACTGTTTGTTCACTGAATAATGGATAATCTGCAAATATGTTGTGTTTCTTCAGATTATAATCATCCAACTCACCAAACAACACCAAAGAGAGTCAGCTGTTAAATAAGCCGTTTTACACGGCTAGAGAAGATTTGGCAGATGTTTCATGGGCTCAACCCACAAACTCAGCTCTGCTGCTCATCCCACAAATACATGTTTCTTACAAACACGGCTCAATTTAAAAGAGAAATAAACACAATTTATTTCAATTCAAGATTTGTAAAGAGTTAAAAAGAACAACAAAGAAATATACTACCAAACCCAGTCGTCTTATTTTGTGTTATGGTTTTGTCCAACAGATCAAGTGCAGTCAAAGTGAGCAGCACCTACAAATCAAGGCCTGATAGGTTATGAAGATGAGAAGATGAGATTTTTATAAGTAACACCACCAATAACTGCTTTCTTGTATGAAAAGGATCACAGTTATGCATGCTTCACTGTTTCCCAAACGTCCAGTGTTCAAGTGCAAATCAGTTACTTCATTTCCAGTGTTGGTGATGAGGTAGAAGTTGAACAGATTTTTCCCTTGATAGGAAAACAAAACCTCAAATATGGAGAAAGGCTGCAAAGCTAAGCTGCAATTTCAATCATCCCATTTGCTTATCTTTTGGTGAGAAGTGTTTCCAGAGTTATCAACAGTTTTCTTTCTGCATTAAAGAAAACATCTTCTGTTACTACACAACCTTTCTGACTACCTTCAGGTATTTTAAAAATTAGAGCTAATACTTCAAGATATTAACACACTGAGAAAGTTATCTGACAGGGCCTGAACTCCCTGCTCACAACTTTTTTTACTGGCAGTGTTTTATCATTTCTGACTGCCAAATCAACAAAAATGTCAACATCTCCCCCAAGATTAAAGGCTGGGTTCAGCCACGTGTGTCTAATGACTACTTCTCATCTCAGAAATAGTCACTATAAAACTTTTGGATGAATGCACCGTGCAATCTCAAGATAAACATGTATGGAGGTGTAGTCAATCCAAGTCCTGAATATTATATTTCAAAGTGCCAGAAACAGAATTCCATTCATGTCTGTTCTAACAGGTGGAGCCAAATAAAGCGTAAAACACCCACAGCGATCCGCATGGTGAGCTATCATCAGGGGAGAGTAGACGTTTGGGTTTGTGGCTGTTTGTTGTTGTGTTTGTGTGTAATTTAGGTGAGCTGACTCTTCAACTGTGCCATCATGTGTGAATATGATTTGCATGTTGTGGCAGAGCAAACACGAGACTGAGACTCTGCTTTTCTGAGTGAGACTCCTGTGGTGGAGCATCTCTGTTTATGCTGCATAACCTGAAGAAAAAAAGGTGTGAGGTGTCTGTCCTTTGGCATTTTTGTGAAACAAAGTAGTTTTTTTGTCACAGTCATTTCATATACAGGGTGTCCATAAAGTCTCTTTACAATTTAAAAATTACATTGAAATGCAATATCCTAATAAGATTTGCTCTGTTGACTCAGTAGCTATCAAATTTTTCAATTACATTGCATTTGTTATTTTTAGGTCACAGTATATCACAAAAGTGGAAGAGCATTCCAGTGGCAACCTGTGAAACTCCATGTCCAGGAGAGTAAAGGCAGTTCTGGAAAATAATGGTGGCCACACAAAATTTTGACACTTCAGAAACTTTCACATAGGGGTGTACTCACTTTTGTTACCAGGGGTTTAGCCATTAATGGCTATATTTTGAGTTATTTTGAGGGAAAAATAAATTTACACTGTTATATGAGCTGCACACAGACTTTTCATTGTGTCAAAGTGTCATTTTGTCAGTGTTGTCCCATGAAAAGATATACTTAAATATCTGCAGAAATGTGAGGGGTGTACTCACTTTTGTGATACACTGTAATCCAGATATCCTGTTGATAAATAGGTCCCGTTAATGGAACCCTAAAAAAATGGCTACTGCTCAAGAAAAGGCACAATCTGTGTCATGGTTTATCAAATTACTTTAGTCATAATTAGACAGGCAGACTCATCAAAACTACAGAACTAAATTATTGCAGAAAGAAAGGGAGAGTGTTGGATAAAAGAAGGAGTGAATGATGAAGAGGAATCTGAGGAAACATTGATCATGTAGGACAAGCCTTTCAACCTTTTACAAAACAAGTTCTTTAAAGTATGAAAAAGATCAATATCTTCTCCTCACTTTGTAACAATTTCCACAAACCCGTCTGTTCACTTGCTTTTGTGATGATTTTTTTTTTTTTTTTAAATGAGTCCAAACAGAACACGTTTTTGATGTTGCCTAATCGACTATGAGCCAAGTGTCACTTTGTGGTATTCCTGAACTAATGCACTTTTCAGCGAGTGCCTGTTTTTACCTCGTGGTTGAGTCACATGGTCCATGTTCAGGTGTTGTAGTTCTCAGTTTACTTCCAGTTAAAGGGTACTTTTTAACTTTGACTCACTTCCTGTTTTATGCTAGATCTAATAACTCATCATCTTAGGGGGTGACAGACGTGGTCAGATGGTGTAAATCATAATCAACAATTAGTGTAGCTGATGTTTCCCATAAAAAGATCTGATTCTGCACATAAAAGTCACCATGAATATGATTTCATCAGTCTACTGCTCTGTAGAAATGACATTTAAAATAGTTTTAGACCAACTGACCCAAAAATAGAGAGAACACATTAATGTCTACAGCTTAGTGACTCTATAGTACAACAAAAACTCATATTATCAAGATTAGATATGAAATATTTTAAAAGAACTCTGAGGTGATGTTTGATAAACAATTTACTAATCAGTGTCTAGCATAACCTCTGGGAAGGTGGATTATTTATCAATGCTTGTCATGCTTTTGTGGTTAAACCATTTAACAACTTAATGGGACTTATTCTTTGGTGAAAAAAAAAAAAGTAGAAATGGCATACAACATACTTTGACACTGACAGAATTTGTTAATTTCACATTAAAATATACAGATATAAATATACTGCTGCCACAGTAAAAAAAAAAAAAAAAAAAAAAAAAAAAAAAAAAAAAAAAAAAAAAAAAAAATTAAAAAAGGGACACTATGCCAGGCCAAAAAAAAAAAAAGATATTGGCTCATTATTTCGAGATATGTAACTCGTTTCGAGATAGGTAACTCGTTGTTTCGAGATAATTATCTTGTTATTTCGAGATGCGTAACTCGTTATTTCAAGATACTTAACTCGTTATTTCGTGAAACCAAATCATCGTGTTATGATGTGATTACTTACATTGCTTAACTTTGTTTGAATGTGCAGATTGTCAGAAGAAGGGAGAACTGCATATGGATCACTCTCCCCGCTCTCTCAGATGCATTCACTGACTCTTATCAAATTATTTTTTTATACTGACCTTTGTCCTAGTTATCACTAAATTAAGAGATAAACTAGTATAACAAAGTAATTTAATGATTACATATCACAGATTATGAGTTTTTTGCAATAGTTCATGTTTAAAGAACAGCAGTTCACTTTTGCTCACGTTTCTTCTTAGTATTTTGAATTCCTACTGTTGTAAGAGTCAGTGAATGCATCTGAGAGAGGAGGGTTCAGTGGAGCAGGAGGGAGGGGCTGAGTGTGTGTGTGTGTATGTCTGTGTGTGTGTAGCGACTGACACAGACCTCTGCAGAGTGATGTCCAAGCTGGAGTTTTGCTCAAAAACCTGTGGATTTTCTAAGTGCACACAAACTTATTGTTCTATCCTTCAGAGAGTTCAGTAACTGCAGAAACTCTCCATGTAGCATGAAACAGACTTAAAGTAAATCATCTAAATAATCCATATGCAGTTCTCCCTTCTCCAGACAGTCTGCACATTCAAACAAAGTTAAGCAACGCAAGTAATCACATCATAACACAATGATTTGGTATCACGAAATAACGAGTTACGTATCTTGAAATAAGATATCAGATTTTTTTTTTACCTGGCATAATGTACTTTTTTTTTTTTTTTTTTTTTTACTGTGACAGCAATACGCTTCTGTAAAAACAAACATCTAACACGTTGTTTTAACAAGTTTAAAGCATATTTTTGATGCCAACCTGTATGTGTCTTGGAAAGTTGAGGCTTAAAGGTCTCAAAGTTAATTTAAAAAAAAAAAAAAAACCTTGAAAGTAGAATCTCTTTTATACAGAAGCTGAAAGTTACCAATGAGTCATTTCTGAATAAGTGATCCCATAATCTTAAAATGTAGTGAGTCAGTTTGATTCTACATGTTTTTTAAAAAGGCTGAAATGATGAGTTTGAGTATGTCGTACCTTCATTTCACCATTATGTTCCCAGGAATAAATGTCCAGTTTATTAATACATTTGTGTGCATCTATTGGCTCCTACAAACCCTCAAACTGATGAACCGTGTGATTTCTGTTAGGGGATCTGATAATTTGAAGGTCTCCCAGCCTTCAGGACGGAGACCTCACTCACAGATGGAGTCAGGAGCTCTCTGAACTTCATTCTAAATTGCAAACAGAGGATAAAAATAAACCCAGCTGAAGGGAGTGGCTTCTGTCTTATTTGTAGGAGGAAACTATTATCTATGTTTAAGTTTTCAGCACACAACATTTATAGCTTTCCACGACTTCTTTAGACTTGATGGCACTTCTGGTATCTTGGTTTTCAACAGAAAACATTATATACATTTCCATTTCCACCTCATAAAACATCTCTGAATGAGTTCTCACAGGTAAGAGTTATAGCATTGGAAATTACAGGGGTGAAGATGAAGTGTTTATGTGTGTGTTACATGTGAAGCTCACACAGTAGCTTCTGAAAATCCATAAATTTTGACGCTCAGTGTGATAATAAGAGAGCACGCAGAATCACAAAACTGATCATTTCCATCGCGCTGACACGAGCATGAAACATGAAATTAAGGCCTGTGTGAGAGTTGATGTATGGCAAATCACTTACAGAAAGAATCTTATATATGTGTGTGAGAGAGAGAGTGTGTGATTAAAGGCCGTGCTGACAGCCTCAAGCCTTGTACAGCAAGTCTAAGTTTAGGCCTCATTAACATTCAATGGAGCTGTCATGGCTGGGTGGGCTCAAGCTCCTACAGTCAGCAAAAACGGTTTCCTGAGACAGCGACCACACTCAGATCAAACTTTGTTCTGATACAGTCTGGATCTATGGATATTTCTCTATCAATGAGATATTATAGCCCCCCGATTTAGGTTTTAATCCTGAGGGTGGGGTAAGAGACCTTGAGCTTAGGCAGCTGCTGTTAAAGAATCAATCTTTTGACATAAAAAGCTGCAGCAAACTTGCAATTAATCAAATTACACAAAGAAGCTATTGGAAAAACTGAATTGAGGGTCCAAAGCTTGGTTGTAAACCCTAACCTCCTTTTACTGGTATCCCTTCATAAAACAGTTGAACTATTATCACAGAGCGACAGAAATATTTGTTCATGAGTCATCTGTTTTCTTTAAAAGCCCCCAAAACCAACTTTTAGATTTACTACAAAAGTAGAAAAATGGATTTAGAATTTCATTAGTTAAATCATATAAATAATTAAATTAGTCAAACCTGATTAACTGAGGCTGGATACAATAATCACCTATAATAACTCAAAGCTGTAAATGTCACTGGTGTTTCAGTGTAAAGTGTGACCCTGTTAATTGGTGACTGACAGCCAATAATCACCAGCTTGTTTGATTGAAGGTCTCCAGTTAGCATGGTTACTCCTAACACCAAAACACCAGCTGCTCTGTAACGGCTGTGATCCTCCTGTCAGAATTCAGCAAAACTTGAACCCCAAAGGAGAATCGTTTCTTATGTCTGACCATGAAATAACCAGACATTCCAACCTTTGTCAGAGCAGTGGATCAGACACGTTTCTATTCAAGTCAATGTGTCAACTCATACTGGATTGGCTCCATTGTGGTACTGCTGCGTCTCTGCTCTGGCAGGTTGCAGCAGACACACAGGCTTCCTAAATTTGACAGATGACATATCTATCAGTGGATCACTCCTTCATTCCGTATCTGTTTTAGAATCCAGAATCGGAAAATGGAGAACAACTTGTTATTTAATTTCTCGTTTTCAAATCAAAAATTGGAAAGCACCAAGAGTGTTTTATTTTATTTTTTTTGCTGTTTTGATTTTGTTTTGAAATACAAATCAAATATGGGAGAATGGAATTATCATGGAATTTTTGCTCTATTCATTTTTGGTTTGTGTCATTTTCAATTTCAATGTGTCGTGACCCAGAAGTTGTTGACTTTTTTTTCTCAGGGAAGCCAGTCTGTAACTGCACAGATCTTGAAACCTGTTCACAGAGGTAGAGAAGGCGATACACAGTGAGTGACATATAAATAGACCACTATGGTCTCACGAGAACAATACACTGCAAAAACAGAAATCTAAGCAAGTCATTCTGTCTTATTTGTAGTAAAAATTGTCTTTTTTTTTTTTATTTGAGCCACATTCACCAGACCAGGTCATAAAAATGTCTTATTTCAAGTTTTTTTTAAGACAAAAATCAGGTGTAAATTGCTTGTAACGAGTCAATTTTTTTTTTTTTTTTACGTGTTACAAGCAATTGATGCCTCATTTTTGTCTTTAGAAAACTTGAAATGAGACATTTTTATGACCCTGTCTGTAAATGTGGCTCAAATCAAGAATAGTAAGACAAATTTTACTACAAATAAGACATAACGACTTGCTTAGATTTCTGTTTTTGCAGTGTACATCAATGTTATTAAGCAGTTGTTCGAAAGCTGGTAAGACCGACAGAAATTTCGGAGACGTTACAGGAGATGGGTGCCCGGAGATGCTCTGCAATGAGTGTCAGACGTCACTGTATATCGCCTTCTCTAGCTCTGTGAACAGGTTTTAAGATCTGTGCGGTTAAAGACTGGCTTCCCTGAGGAAAAAAAGTCAACAACTTCCAGGTCACAACAAATTGAAAATGATACAAAACAAAAACGAATAGAACAAAAATCCCATGATAATTCTATTCTCTCATATTCTTAAATCAAAACAGTGGAAAATACGCCGTTATTTGTTTTTTGATTTTTGATTTGAAAACCAAAGATGAAATAAGTCCATTTTTGGATTCCAAAACGGATATTGAATGAACGAATGATCCACTGATGCATGTCAATTTACAAAATAGCAGATTGCACAGGACGGGAAGTTTTGCCTGGAAACCACCTAAAAACACCCAACGACTTTCAGAATAAAACAAATTGTGTCAAAAACAGATCCTCTTTGGCTTGACTTAAACACCAAACAGACATAATGAACAGAGCCAGACCAGGAGAGAACAGGTTTGAGGTTTGAGGTTTTACAGCCTATCATGAACCAGGAGAGGATAATCAATGGGGTTGGAAGCATAGAAACGCCTCAGTCTGGTGACTCCAGCTGTCCAAGGGTCCTGCAATATGCCAGACTGAAGGACTGCAGTGACTATGAGCTGATGGATGCAGTCCAGTAGCAACAGAGAGGACTTGGACGGTTTACTTCTGGTGTTACTTGTCTGAATGAATAAAACTAAACAGCACATCTGTTGTGAAGAATGTGTGCACATCTTGATAACGATGTAGGATGTAGAAGGGTCTGTGGCACATTTCTTAACTCTGGATAACTACTGGGGTAAAACTACAGTGAATTTCCAAACAGACTGTTTTTGATTGTAACATAGCTTCGATGTTTAAAGACATGAATTTCTTACACCTACTACAAAAGACCCACCCTGTAGTCTTTAGGCTTCAAATCGCTTCCTCTTCACAGAAACTTCATCCATGTCATTTACAGTCTATTGTTTACAGTGAGACCCAGCCAAATACTAACAAAAACATGTTTGAGGAACAATCATCGAACCAAACTGGCTTTACCTCACAGGTCCTAAAGTTTAGGGTACACAGTGTTGCATCCTTCAAACAACGAGGCCCGCATCCCCTAATAGAAGATCTGATAAGTCTAAAAAGTCAGTCATGTGGTAACTGCTGGATGTAAACTCCTCCTCGGGTCATTTGAATCTTTAAAATGTGAGAAAGGACTCTGAGGACATGACCTCAGTGCCTTCAGAGTACTGCAGCAGCAGCCCTGACTCACATGTCACACAGTTACAGTGTATCACAAAAGTGAGTACACCCCTCACATTTCTGCAGATACTGAAGTATATCTTTTCATGGGACAACACTGACAAAATGACACTTTGGCACAATGAAGAGTAGTCTGTGTGCAGCTTATATAAGAGTGTCAATTTATTATTCCCTCAAAATAACTCAAAGTATAGCCATTAATAGCTAAGCCCCTTGGTTACAAGACTTGGTTACAATAACAGAGATTGGACTAAGAATGAAGACAAGATACAGTTTGAAGGGTCATTTGGCTCAGACTCTTAGATTCCGACAGTGAAAGACTGGGTAAACCTTTTTCCTCAAAAACCCAAATTAAACTGCCTGGTTCTTCTGTACTCACAGTTTACAATATATATTCAAGGTTTTCTTTCTACTGTTTCTTTCACATTTATCCCTCTTCTCCAGCCCTGTTTACTAAGACGTCCTCCTGTAGTCATCACCACAGCCTGGGGAAGATGTGGTTTATATCAGAGCTGAAATAAAACCTTGTTGAATCTGTGACGCTCTCAGCTCACCCCAAGTGTGTTTATTTGCACATTTCACCAAGGTACATTTCCATGTCCGACTTCAACAAATATTAGCAGAAAATGAATATTTGCATCCAGAAATACTTCAAACGAATGCAGCCAAGTATCCTCCATGACTGTGCCCATGATTTATAACCTGCTTGTGTGTAAAAGGTGAGAAAAACTGAATTCTTTATAAACACACTAGATTTTCTGCTGTAGGATTTAAAGTGTGATGGAAGAAATTGGGTGTGAATAGATATAAAAATGTCTGAATAATGGCTATGCATCCAAAATTAGCTTTATAGAAAACCAACATGCTTAAATAGTTGATCCCAGTGCTTACAGTAAGTCACTAAATGTTTCCAGTTGAAGCCTCCAGGCTGAACACACTGTCACAGTTTGAACTCTGCTTTTTTAAAACAGATCTTAAGTTTAAGCAGTCAGTTTGTCTAACAGCAGACGTCCATGGGTTCTGCTAAGGGCAGGCTGTTTGCTGTTAATCATTACAACGCTCAATGTTCCCTGACTTTGCATGAAGAAATTCTGTTTGTTGGTCTTGTGGCATCTGTCAGGTCAACAACAGATTTTTCCAGGAATCTGTGATAAGTTCAACATCTGGGAGTGGAGCTCTTTACTTACAAATTACAAATCTGTTTAGAGCTCCACTTATCTTAATTATTATGATCCCAAATGACTCCATAAGAGTTGTAACTCATCCGAACAAGACCCACAGAGAGTAAACACCGACAGCAACAACTCTGCAGCACCTCTCGGTTATCGCTGTTTGAGGAGCTGCCACAGCTGTTTTCAGTGATGTGAATCTGATGATGCACTCAGTGCGATGCGTTGTTAGTGCCACACAGCAGCAGACACTCACAGTTAGAAACAAGCAGGTGAACACAGTGGAGCACTTAGCAGCTGCTGCAGAGGGGAAGATAATTCCTGTCAGGGTCAGTGAGTACGTTTACATGCTCACAGTGGTCTGACTACGGTCATAGCTCAACAGTAAAGTCACAGCAGGGGGTCTAGTCTTGTCTATGTAAACATACAGAAAAACGAATCAGCCTTCTGGCCCTGAAGGTCTCACTCTGCTGTGATAGGCAGAGCTGTGTCCTTTCTGATAAGTGAAGCTGGGAGTGTGTCAAACTAGTTTTTGTTCACCTGAAGAGGAAACAATTCCAACCATGATGGCTGAGATGGATACACCTGCAGCTCTTCATGTTTTTATATACAAGTGCCATGGTCTTTATTGTGTTGGAGCCAGGGCTTTGAACCAGTGCTTTTTCCCAGTCGGTTCGTTCCGAACAGAAACAGTATTTTAACGTTTCCGGTTTTCGGCTTTCGGTTCCCCCAAACAAACCGGTTAATATCGTTCCATGTGCCATAGGAGGAGGAGTAACATTTGCACATTCAAATGGGCCGTTATTTATCGAACAAGCTCTACAATTCACCAGGCCTGTGCATTATAGAAGCTGCATCACTTACTATAGCCCCCTGTTATTCAAGCTGCCTCACCTTGTAGTATAAATTTCATGCATAATATACCTAGATTGGTTATATTGATAATCTAGATGAATTAAGACAAGAATTAATTATGTCATGTCATTTGTTGCAAAAAGAGAGAACATATCCCATCAAGCCTTCACATTTCTCAATCTGATACAGCTGCCAATGAGCTCATATAACAATGAACATATCTACTAACATAGCAAATCTATGTAAACTTTATCTAAACAAGGCAGGGAACTACAGCTGCCATTGAAATAGATTGGCTAGTTATGGATAATATTTCCCTTTGGGGATTAATAAAGTACTATTCTATTTTTATTCTATTCCCGCCTGTAGGCTAATATTCACAATCATGATTCTTAATCCATCCATAACACAAAAAAAAAGAAAAAAAAAATGTATTCGGTATAATACTAGTGTTTTGAGAAATACTGATGTACATTTCTTCATTTTTTAAAGCAAAAAAGGATCATAGTATTGTTTTTGAAGTTGTGGGCATGCTAGCTGTTTACAAAACTGCTTTAGCATCTTTAATTCAGCCCACAACCACGACAAAGTTTGTGTGAAAAGTAAATTGTTTTAGCATATTTTAAGATTATTAATCCGTAATATTTACCCCCCCCTCCTTCTGCTTGAGTTTGGAAAATGGCAGATGAATCTCTCTTGATTGCTTCTTGGCCCCCAGCGCTGGCATGCAGGGCATGGGGGGAGGCACAGGAAGGGAATGTGTTTGGGTAACAAGACCAAGACGGCGAGAACGGAAAATATATCGGCATTAACTGGTTTCCATTATTTTCACGTTCCGGTTCTGCTCCGGAATATGAAGAATTAAAAAGTTTGTGGTTTTTGTTTCTGTCCCGGGAAAAAGGCAAAAGTTTCTGGTTTTCGGTTTCGTTCCGTGAACCAGTTCAAAGCCCTGGTTGGTGCACAGTGGACCTATATATCAAAGTCATCTACTTCTTTTTCTGACTGAAATTTGCCAGTGTACCAAGACCTGCCAAACCCAACCACAGTTTGCATTATCTAGGTGTGCCAAAAGAGCTATGTTCAGTCTCATGACGACTAAGTTCAGCCTTTAGCTGCATACAAACACACAGTGACTGAGACTGAAGTCAAAGAGCTGTGCTTACACTCAAAAAAAATGAAACATTGACTGAAAATAAAGTTACCACATCAGCTGGTTCCATCTTGATAAATTAAGATGAAAAAAATCATTTCAAGTTCAACTTAACTGACCCTAAAATTATTGCCTTCAACCAAACTCATACATTTACATGGGACCAGTTGACATGATCAATTAAATTAACTCTGGAAAGCCCTACCAATCTAAAAAAGTCAGAAAATACCAGTGTTTAGGAACTAAGATGTTTATTAACCCTTTTAACAAAATTCACAAAAATAAAATGCTTCATCATTTCATTCATGATATATTTCTTGCATCACATCTGACACTCTGGGCAGTTTTGTGAACTATTTTATCTATTTTAATTTTGTTTTTTTAGTAACTATGCATTTCTTTCATGCAGAAAACACTTTTTAAGAAACTATTTTGATGTTATTCTTGCTGCAACTTCTTGAAAATACAGCAATGATGTTCCTGAAAATATGTGAGTGGATGATTTCATGAGGGCAGACATTTGAAAAAGGACCAAAATACAATTTTGGTCGACTGTGGTGATATGACAATCCTCAATGTGGTAGATTATGTTTTTAAAAATGTTTTTAACAGGTTTTAAAGAAAATATTTATCATTTTGATGAGATAGAGGTCTTTGAACTCATGTATCAAATATGATACATTTGGCTTTATAGAGTTAAAGTCAATTTTTCATTTTTTGGAGTGTACAGAACAGTAGAACAGCAAGGGAAAATGTAAAAAAAACAACTTATAAAAGTCATTAAATAGTCCACAAGTGTCTGCTTTAAACTGAAAAGTGTTGGATATGATACACCACAACATGACATATGGCACAACACTGAACCGCACTATACAAAAAACCATACAGTTTGTTATGGTGCGCTAAAATACACAAAGTTATGCTACCATGCGGCACAGTGTTATAAGCTGTGGTATGATACAATCAGATACTATATGATATGTCATGATACATTGACATTAGATATGAAATTGTACAGTAAATATATGCACTGTGCAGGTAATTATCTTTCTTGGTAGATAATCCTAAAACGATGCATCAAGAAGTGGTTACCTCAAGAACATAGAAATGCCTTTGGAAAATTGGAGAGTAGGGATTAAGTACTCATGCACTTAATCTTGTTTTGGATTCACTGGGATGTGAAAGTATATCTCCAGTTTGTGATTTACATAAACAGAACTGTATAAAAACTGTAGTGTTCATGTAAAAATGTAGGCAGTTGAAATTAACCCCATTTACTTGGATCAGCTCTTCATCATGATATATCTGATTTAAAGAACATAACGCAAATAGTCTGTCTTCATCACATAATGACTCAACACACTTACTCATTCATGAATCTGTATATAGAATGAAATATGACTGTTAGTTAATGGAAGGTTTGTAATACCAGTACAGCTAATACTACAATTACTACAACCCCGCCTGGTGATCCCTACTGTTTAGATACTGGCTACAAGTATGCAAATGCCCACTGAAGAGGGTATTTTGGCTTCACTTTTGTACAGAGGCAGGTGCAAACATCCATCCATCTTTAAGTACAGTCACCAACTTATCCAGTAATCTTAGTAGGGAGTCCCTTTGGCTTTCAAATCCAGCTGTGCATTCTTTTTGCTCCTCACTCATTTCCAAAAATGGTTAATCAATAATCACAGATTATCACATCACAGATCCAAGTTAGCAAATCAAATAAACTAGTTAGAAAAATGTTTGTTCTGCTGCTCAAGATAAAGTTGCACATGTTATGCTTGGAAATGATAGTTTGGTTCAGCTCTTTTTTCTTTCACCCTTCCTGACCACAAAAAAAAAGGAAAAGAAAGTTTAAAGTTTATTGCATATCTTGGCTCTTGGTACTGTATTGGCAGTTGCTGTTAAAGTGTAAAAAAAATTCAAGGCAGATGCTAACTTTAGTTCATGCTCCTGGTTGAGTTCGCGTGACACAAATATGGTTAACACCTCTGCTCTGGCAGGTGAACCTGTCCACGCGTAGTTTATATTCCAAATTCACTTATTCAAACTGGGCTGCTGGATATCGATTATAATCTGAGCTGTATCCTTTGTGTTGATAGAGCTCCTGCAGAAGATTAGAAGGATGTGTCGACCTCAGGGAACACACCTTTCTTAGGTTTGGGTTCAGTCTGGTTTGGGTTTGGCTTGTGGTTATCAGCTGGTTGGAGTTTGTGTTATTCAGGAGTAACTTAGCAGTGAGCTGCTCGCTGTATTTCCAAAACACATCCACCGCACGCCCCCACCACCCCTGCACACATATGGACACCAACTGTGCGCTGTTTCAACCTCCCCACTGCGTACCACCACCCTTCACTTGGTGTGGAGCGCTTCCAGATTCTCAGGGAAAGCAGTTTATTGTGATAACAGGAAGAGTCCCAAATTACTGAGCAGGGCTGTGACTCAAACTGCTACAACACTCAAAGAAGTTCAGAGGAGACTCAAAATAGCATCGCACACTTGTAGCTGGTGGGCGTGCTCACATGGCTGCAGATGTGTACATGTGCTCTTTCATTTAGTAACTTGTTCTTTTCAAGTCCCCACACGGGGAACATCCCATCCAGAGTGTGTCGTATGTGGTGTTCATGCTATCAACTGACTGAAGTGAGCTTGGATTCATGGACAAACTGTGTATTGGTTCATATACACCTGTTTAATTGAACAGTACACATATGCAGAAAGTTGCGGCTAATGGCTGTTTTCTCTTTATTCTCCTCTCCATTGTGGTTTTCACATTCCTCAGCAGGACTACTACAACCATGTAAAAGCTTAATAGTGCGGGACGTTCTGCTAATGAGACATTCTTGCATCATTTCTGCAGCTTTTCTTACTTGTTTATTTAATTGCTCCATTGTCTTGAGAGCTGGGGATACAACAAAGCTCCCATATGACAAAAAGTTTAAAAAATATTGCGTCTTTCTTAGTCTATTTATTGAAAACCACACGTTTTAAAGGCTTCAGCTTACTTATAGTCTAAGCATTGCCTTGTTTGGGTCTGGACGCTTTTTTTTGCCCATTTATTTGTAACTTTTGAGACTTTATTCCTTCATGCAGTAAGTATGAATCATGTCTGCTTTGATTTTTTAACATAATTTCTTACTTGATGGCTCTTATTGAATGCTGGGCACACTTTGTAGAAATGTTTCTGCTTTGTCTTTAGGGGCTTTGTTAAACTAAAAGTCATTACATTTGTGTTTGATTGATCATTTCTCTGTTGTAATGATGCTTCTCTGTAAGAAATCATTTACTGGTGATATCTTATCTATTCCTCTTTTACATAGATCCACATTTATAAGGGACGTGTATTTGTGGAATGAGCAGTTGAGCTGAGTATATGTGTTGCACAAACGGAAAATTTGCCAAATCTCTGCCAATGCCAAACGACTGATTCTGCTGTAGCTACTGGATTTAGTAAAAAGCTTCTGGTAAGAATCAGGTGCCTGATTGTCAGTACCTGTGAGCAGGGTCTGTTATGCTGCATTATGTAATGATGTAAAAAAATATGACTTTATTTTGTAATAACAGTGCATTTTGTAATAATCTGACGCATTTTGTAATAAAATTCTGGAAAACAATATGTAATAAATTTTCCCGCATTATATGATAATTTCTTACATATTGCATTGGTTATTATAAAATGCAGATGTTGCACTCTTTTTCCTTGAAAATGTAAGAATTTAGTGCATTTTGTTATAAACAACCAAAACTGATGTCTTAGTTCGAAAAAAAAGAATCAACCTACCTTCAGAATTACATTGACTGTCAGTATACCAGCATGAGTCGTAAACATAAATTAATTTTAAAAAGTAGCAAGATCATTTATTGAGCAATTTTTGTCTCTGTGAACTCTAAAAAATCTCTATGAATTCAGTTATATTTGACTTAGATTTGACAAATGAATGATCTTGCTACTTTTAAAAATTAATTTTTGATTAAGATTCATGCTGGTATGCTGATAGTCAATGTAATTCTGAAGGTAAGTTGATTTTTTCTTTTTTTTCCGAATTAAGACATCAGTTTTGGTGGTTTATTACATAATGCACTAAATTCTTACATTTCCTAGGAAAAAAAGTGCAACACCTGTATTTTGTAACAACCAATGCAATATGTAAGAGATTATTACATAATGCGGGAAAATTTATTACAGATTGCGTTCAAGAATTTTATTACAAAATGTGTCAGATTATTACAAAATGCGGTGTTATTACAAAATAAAGCCAAGATTTATTACATTACTACATAGTGCGGCGTTCTTACCTGGATAAAGTCTGTGTAAAAGGAGGATTTCAAACTCGTGTTTCACAAAATCAAGTTGCAGCTTTGTTCGCAGGGTAACAGAATGGAGCTGCATCTCCCTCAAAAGGCTTATACTTATGACTGCAATCTCAATGCAGAGATATCAAGATGAGCCTCTGCAACCAGTGACAATCTCCTACCTCCAATGTCTGGATTAAACTCTGTCTTTCAAAATGACAACACTTGCAGAGAAGGGTTTCTCAGGAACAACCTCTAGAATTCAGGAGAGTAGAGTATGTAGTGACCTGCCAGCAGTCATGACCTCAACCCCACTGAACCCCCACTTATGGGAACAACTTGGGTGTGCGGTTCGTGCCAGAGTGACCAACACAACCACGCTAGCTAGCTTGGGTCAAATGCATGGTTATAGAATGGGATACCATCCCTCAACAGTGTGTGAGCAGCATGAGCAAGAGGAGCCAGGCTGCTGTGGCTGTTTGGTTCTTGTTA